>VXAC01006723.1:453906-470835 GCA_013399225.1 Rhipidura dahli
GAAAAAAAAAAAAAAAAAAAAAATCTAAGGAAAATGAAACCCTTGCTTGGTGGAAAATTCTCATCTACCAAACTTATTTTAAGCCCAGAGCATCCATCCAGTGGAACAAGAACTATAAAACAAAAAACTCATCCCTAAAAGCATGTCTAAATGTTATACACCTATAAATGTTGATTTTATTTCATTTTCTGAACAGACTAAGCAACACTACAAGAAGAATTAGAAAAGCAGTTCTTTGCCCTGCTTTCAAAGAACACTGAAACATTTCACTTCATGCCTGATGCAGTAGAAGAGGATTTTTGGTGCCTTTTTTGTTGTTGTTGTTTATAACTGAGGAGAGTTTTTATGGAAGGAGATATTGGGCTTAAGCCATGGGCAAGGAAAGCCTCGACACAGGAGAGAGTCCCGGGCTGCCCCCAGGGAGGGCAGGGCACAGGTCAGGGAGCTCCAGATGACGGCAGAGCTGACTAACAGGCACTTCCTTAGCACACCACGTACCACGGCAAGCTGCCCGTGTCTCAGCAGATCATCACCGAGTCCATCTGAAAGCTGAAAATCCCTCGAGGATTTTCTAACTAGTGCTTCTCTGTTCACAGGAGAGGCCCTGGGGCCTCCAGAGCTGCAGCAGAGCTCCTCTTGTCCCTTCCCCTGCTCCTTTGCACAGCCCCAGAGCAGCTCCATCAGTCCGACCCGGGCTTTGTGAACACTGGCTGCCACGGAATTCACGGGTTTGGAGATAAGCACGTTCTTGATTACTTATTTTTTTGCTAAACTGGGGATGATCTGTGCAGCAGCCTAAGTCACAGCAACTTTTCACTGATGCCTTGTGACTTACCTCAACAAGCTCTTTAAGCACAAAGCCAGCAAGATGCAGCTATCACAGCTACATAATACTGAAAGAACAGGATCATTTACTTCTACAAAGAGTTTTAAGAACATTTTTTAGAAAGAATAGCCATTTGTGGGTTTCCTGTGATAAAACAGACTTTCTGTTCCCTCAAGCATCTTTCTCCCCACCCATTCCGACAATGAACTCAATCCCAGTGGCTTGGTTTTTCAAACCTGTAACACAGATTCCTAGAGGGGTTCTTGCTACTGCCTGCCTACAACGGCATTAGTACTCCCCAAGCTTTAACAGAAATGTTTTCTCAGCTACATCTCAAACCAGAGTTAATTTTTCCACGGCTGAATTATATTTGTGGCTCACAGCACTCCCTCTTCCTCCCCAGCATTTCCCACTGCTGAGCTCCCAGCTGATAGCAGAAAGCTCCAGTCACGAGTCCCTAAAAATATAACATTGCTCAGTGGCAATATAAAGTCCCATCATAGTTCTGTTACTCCACTTATTCCTCTATCACATCCCAACCCTCCTAAGGTATTAAGAATGCCTCTCAAACTGGCATTACCAAAAATGTTTGTATGTCCAAACCATACTGCTGGACCTTGCCTAGTTTAAACCAGTTACAAAGACATTGCTTTAAGAATTACTACTTTTGGTAATTTCTCTTTGAAATTACTCACAGCTGCACTGTACTTTATAAATGGGTATATTCTAGATGTGCCAAAATTACTTTCTTTTACTGAAAAATGAAGAGGGAGATTCCTTTAGCTTTGAAATCTGCTTAGTGTTGCTGGTGCAGTTCAGCTAAACCCACTGAATGACCATGGAAGATGAGCCCTGTAGCCGAGGCACTACAGTGCACAAACCCACCACACTCAGGCTGTCCTTGAGCAGGGCTCCCCAAGAACATTCTTGTGCACCTCACTGGGAAATGGTGCAAAAATCAGCAAAAGACAGCTTGGAAAGTCTGGGTACCTCAGGGAAGGCACAGCCTACCAGCCAACACAGCTCTAAAAACAGTTTATTCTCAGATAAAAAAGTTGGAGATGACTCGAAGTTTAGGTAGCTGAAACCCCAGTAGGTCATATCATGCAAATCAAACCCTGTATGCCATCAGCTGGGAGGTGGCTCACGAGTCAGGCGTTTCCTACTAAAAGCAGCAAAACTGAAAATACACAGCTGTGGTCACTAATACATGATACAAAACAAAGAGATGAAAGTACATTTGGCTAATGTTTCAACTTGGAGATCACAGGGCTACCTCCAGCGTGTGCTCACTGCCAAGGGTAGAGACTTAGTTACCGTGCTTTAAGATAAGGTTCGTTGGAAACTCATTCCTTGGAAAGATACATGCATCCACCCCTTTTACAAGTGACAAAAACATGAACTTCAACCAGTGTACATTGATCAGTGATATAGATCACTATGTCTTTCTCTTACACAACCAGAAGGCAAGGCACTTCCTGATGCAATAGCTGCGGAGACCTCACTAGGATCGCATCCTCAGGATCCTAGTGCCAGGCAGAGGTGCTCGCTGTGACAGCTACAGCTGCCTTCAACTTCAGCCACGCACAGCTCCTTCGCCCGAAGTGCGAACGCACGGGAACGGGCAAACATTGGCACTTCAGCACTTCCAAACTCCTAACTCCATGAGGAAACGCTTCGCTACCATGCAACTAAGCCCTGTTATTAAGCTTGAAGTTGATAAAATTTTATACATAAAAACCTGATTTAAATAGTTTCTTTTATATAAACAAAAATGATATTGAGGAAGAACTGCTGCCTTATGCCAAGGTAATCAGCTCATATCCAGTCATGAACCCGCCAAAAACAAACATTTTAGAAAATGTGTTAGACCCTACAGAAATAGTTTTGTTCCTTTTTTTTTTCTGTAGCATTTTTGGGGTGGAGGGGCAAGGAAGGATGCAGGAAGACTCTTTCTGAATAGGCATAAGATATGAATAAACCAGTATAATAAAGATGCGATTCCATTAATTTATTCAGTTCTTCCCAGATCCCTCCCCCTCCTTTCCAGTGCAGATACTAAAGAAAATGCATCTGCCCCGGCAGAAAGCTCGGTCGTTCGGCTCCCTCTCATTCCGTAACCCTGGGTTCCCTTCTCCCGTCAGTCGCACCCCGCTGGCCGCGGCTGGGTCGCTGCGCCCACCCGCCGGGGGCTGCCGGGGGCTGCCTGTCCCCGCCACCATCAGGGACCCGGGCCAGCGGCGGGTCAGCGGAGTTCGGCCTGCGAGGGACGGCGCATCCCGGCGGCCAAACGCCCCCCGCCGCCCGGCGGGAGCCGCCCTCGGGGGGATGTTCCAACAGCCCCTCCGGAGGATGCTTTATCCTTCCAAGTGGCTTCCTCCCCGCGGCTCCCACCGGCGCGGCGACCCCTCCTCCTCCCATCCTCGGGGGGAGCAGACATTTTGAGGCAGCGCATCCCAAGCGCCCGGCGAACCGCAGCAGTGCGGGCGCGGGCGAGGCCTCTCCCAGCGGCGCCGCTCACCTGCCAGCTCGTCGGGCTCCAGCCCGCTCTCCGCGTCGATGCCGCACAGCACGAAGTAGTGGGCGANCATTTAAACCCTGGGCGGCCGCCCCCGCCCCGCGCCTTGGCTGGGCATTCCCGGCGTGTCGGGGAAGCCCCGGGTTGCTTTGTCAGCTGCTGTAGCTGCAATACTTGGGATATGCGATTAAAGCTTAAAGCTCCCCCACCCCCGCGTGCAAGCAGGAGAGGTTGGCTTTATTTAAATAAAGCAGGAGACGGTGCCGCTTCCTATCGGGAATGTCTCTTCCCCGCCGCCCCAGGAGGGAGCTCCCGGAGCTCCGCTGCCGGAACGGGCCGAGCCCCGCCCGGCGCCCGGGCTGCGCTGAGCGCTTCCTGCGGGGATCCTGTCGGGGGAAACGGCTTCTTCTCCTCCCCACCCGACTGTGGAAGCACCAGCCACCACCCGCGGCGGATGGCTATTGTGTGGTCTCCATCCCCGCTCCGTGATGGATGGCACCCCTACCACGTTACGGGAGAGCTATTTCTTCGCCACCCGCACTCCGTTTCAAAGCAAAAATCTAAAATGTTGCTTCGTTCCTAGTTTACTTAAGATTTACTAGCCATTCTGCAGCGTCCAGTAAGAAATCAGCGTTATTTTACCCCCACTGCTAGAATCCTTCTCATTAGGACCACCCGATGCCAAAGTACTGGCAGCTCCGTCCGGGAGCGGCACCTACTTTTAAGGGGGCAGAGATGATTCTTTTGAAGTTTTAATTTTTTCTTCTCCAAAGCAATGAGATCCCCACATATGCCGATAATTCTGACATCTGGATATCATAAGGAGGTTGTTGGCAGAATTCAGTATTTTCACTTTCATCCTTTTGTGTTTCATCTGTTTACTAGTCTTGGTCCATGGCGTCTATAATAATTACAGTCTCATCATTTGCTTACTGTGGACTCCTATGACCCCTCTATTTTACCTCTCAGCAGTGTGAATCACATATTTTCTTTTTATGGTTTACATTTGTCCTTGTTCAACAAGTGCCTTTGATAAGAAAATGCCTACAAGGAATTTTATGGAGGTACATGGAGTAGCTGTTCTGACCCGGAAGCCACCTAGGTCAGCATCTCTCTCTCTCCCTTCATCCCATCAAATTAACAGATTTTATGCCCTTTTATTTCTTAGCTTCCTGTAGTGTTCTAGTGAAAGCAGACAAGAGCTAAACCAATTTTCTCCCTTCACAACAACTCCAAACTCCAACTAAAAATTTTTTTCTAAAAATTAAAAAGAAGATGAATCCTCTCTCACAATCCCCAATTCTTGTAGCTGCAGCACTCAGTAACAACCTGAACCTTGCTAGAGCCACAGAGAAATTTTCAGTGAGACCAGTAATTTTCTCGACTTTGCACCAGAGCTAGCTTGTTTTGTTTATTTTGGTTTGTTTATTAACTTGTATGTATTTGCTTATTCAGCTTTAGGTCAGATGATAAGAGCTTGACAAGTCAGTCTTCTGACTCTCAGTCAAAACTCTCATGGGATTTTGAGGCCCAGTGGCATGGGTGTCTCCAGGAAGTCCAGGACAGAGGCTTCATCAGCCTCTCTAAAGGATGTATGAGTTAAGACTGTTCTAAAAATAACCCGAAAATTAACACAATGCTTCTGACCTTTTTACCTTAAGTAGCAGCGGGTTCTAGATTGCTTTGCTTTAGCTGTCTTTTTGTACAGGACAGTGTTTTTTGCTTGAATAACGTTCAGTGCACAGACACCTCAATCTCAATAAAATCAGTAGTGCATATAGCATTAAACAAGAGGACAAAGCACAACACGTAAGATTGGAGGTATAAAATTAATAAACTCATTCTTCCTGGGTTAGCTGTGATGTCGAGCTCCCACTTCTATACGTATGGCTCCCACAGACACTTTTTTTTGTGGGGGAGTTTTGTCAGGGCAGTGATTTCTTCTCCTAAGACAACTGATCTTCCTGGCACAAAAGTCATCCTAATGAGATCACTCAGATCTTTTGCCAAGCAGTGCCAGCAGACCCAGCTTGTCTGGGCTCTGTTAAGCCATGTTATGTCCCTGGGCCTGGATTTTCTTGCCTAAACCCCTCCATCTAAGTTGTTCCAGTCTTTCCCTCCAAGCTGATCTGGCTTTGGATACTGCATGCTGCCTTTGGGTAACTTTCATTCTCATGGGTTTTTTTCCCCCTCCATCCTGGCTCTCATTTCAAGGAATCATTAAGAGATTTTAGTAGAATCTAGGCATTTTGGTTGTCTTTTCACCATCCAAACCCACCCTGCACTGATCACCAGTGCCTCCCTAAAAAGCCTGCCCTGCTTTCAATACTTCTGCTCTACTTACAGCATTGAGTGCTTAAATTTTACAGAAGTCACAGCAGGTCCACGAAGGTGCTGTGGAACTTCTTGCAAGAGCAAGAGAAAAACAAAAGTGCTGCACTTACTCATTAATCAGCCAAACACCATGGAAAAACATCTGTACAGTAGTGTCTAATAAGATTGTGCCATGAGGCACATCTGGGATGATCAAAGATAACTGAGTGGGATTATGAGCATTTTTTCCTTTCACCAACAAAAAGTGTTAAAGTTCCACAAGGGACTTGGATAGGATGGATGTCCTCTATTCAAATCATATTAACAATAACCCCAGGGAGATAAGGTTTGTCCCTGGCACAGCAAAGCACAAAGCAGTGTCAGAACTTCTTACATGTTCCTCCAAGGAACAGGGATAAGGTAGAACTGAGAATTTCAGACTGGGAGAAGCACAAAAAACTTACTGGGATAGACCAGATCTGCCTGGTACCTTTTACTCTGAGCTCCTCTTCCCATGACAGCAGCTTTGTCCCTTCACCAGCTGGATTGCCACTGGTACAACAAAGACAGGGAGAGTTTTTGGCTTGGCAGAGTTCTTCCTTCTTAGGTACCTGTATCTCTAGTTGCCATGAATATTTCTCTCAATGTCAATTTGGTTCAGGTTTCCCTCTCGGTAACTTCTCAGTGAGTCTTTGCTTCTCAGAACCTGTTAGTTTAAACTGGGTCAAATGCTAACAAGCATGTCAGCTCCCTCTGCCCTTAGGATATGCCATAAAAGATCAGACCATCAAGCTCTTTGTCCTACTTCTGCAAGAGGCCAATGCCCAATGCTTCAGAGGGGTGGAAAAACCTGCTATTTAAAGGTTACATCCCTTCTTGCTGTGACACTGCTTCTTCACTTTCTATTTTCTTCATTGTTCTTCCATGAATTGGAAATCATGCTGCTGTGATAGATTGCTCACTCCTCCACACAGCTCTACAGTTCCCTCTGTAAGATCTTTCACAAGCTGCCAAGCCACATTGATTTTCCATTGAAAGCCTCTCCTGTTCTGCTCTAGTATCTATGGGGTCACAAGATCCTGCAGGGTGGAAGGAAGGAAAACCACTAAGATGCAATACCAACGTTTGTAATGCTCAGAACATTTCAACTCTTGGCTGACTTTCACTTGAGCAGTGTTGTCAGCTCCTTCATGAGGAGCTGGATGTGAATAGTCACCTGAAAGAAATGGGATAAGGATGGCTTAAGGATGGACTGTAAGACCGAAATCCAAGTCATTCTGGCACAAAGTGCAGAAGAGCCTATAGCAGAAGTTGGAAAAACAACAGCAGCAGATTTTATACAGAGGTTCATAAAGAATGCAATTTTCATTCTCTGACCTTATGCGAGAAGACTGCTTAGAGCATGGGAAAGATGTTGGCTGCCTTGGGTCTAAACCCAAATAAACCAGCTCACTAACCATAAGGCACAAAGCAAAGAACACTTCCTCCAGCCCAATCCATTGTTGCTTAGAAAGCAGATATTGCAGGCACATATTCTAATATCTAATCAAATTATAATACCATTAAAGCAAGTAGCTCACCTTCTTTACCTGCCTTGTATCTATAAAGATTAAACTTGAATAAAACCACATGGCTTTCCTCTGTCTCATTGTGTAATTATTATTCATACAGCAGACTTACAGATAAAGTAAAAGATGATTACTTTCCAGTATCTCTTCCATAGGACCTCTGAAACTTCTGTGATTTAAAATTTGAAGGTTCTAAATCTCTAATTCTCTATTGTAGCCCATTACATTTTATTAATTTTATGTACATTTATCATACACATGCCCTTGCATTGCAAACACATATAGATGCATTCCAGTCTTATCTGCTTTCTGAGAGGATCCTTGAGGGAGAGGTTTCATGAGGCAACTGAAACTATGCAATAGTTTATTGCAGTCTCTTCCCCCCTCCTTCCTAGCACTGGCTCTGCGTTCCCACTGCATCCTTCACAAACAAATCTGTAGCCTTGTTTGCCTCTCCTGAGTGCATCCATCAGCAAACAGATCCCAAAACATAGGCAGGCATGGAACCATGTTGTCCGTTTTCATTCACATCATCATCATGCTGCAAGCTAGGCTTCTCAGCACGCAGCTCATCCCTCTGCTGAGGAGGCACCTCTGCTTCCAGGCTGGCCTCCTCTCTGGTCTTTCAAACCTCCCCCCAACCTGAATCTGCCTCCTCAAGGGTTTAGTCTTGGAGGAGGAAAGTGGCAGCAACCCCCCAGGCAGATAGGGCACACAGACTTCCGACTTCAAGCACCCCCTCAGAAACAACTCCTAGGCAAGTCCTGTGGTTGCCATGCCTGGTTTTTGGCGGTTTGTGTCCTTTGTCACCCTGCTCTTTCCTCTCCATATGTTCAGTGGCACAGTATGGCAAAAATCTGTGGTGATTCCTGCCATTTTCCTCCACTTCTGCCTGTGATTCTATACTGAGCTTGTGAGATGCACTTCCTCTTGCCAAGCAACCCATTAGGTGAGGGCTTGCTCCAGTTCCTCCCTCCATGATCATATGTAACCATCACCTTTCATGAAGTTGAGTGCCAAAACCCAGGAGTCAAAGATCGTATTTTGCTCGGAGTAAGGTACACTTTCTGCTCTTTGGATGTAGAAGACACACAGACTGTTCCCACTGCTACTAAGATAAAACCTAATCAGCAAAGTACTGCTTGGATAAATCACTGGCATGTCATGCACTAATGGAGGTGTTGTGCTGGGACCATCAAGCTAAAGCACCCACACAGAGACTTCCATCTATCTCTGACAGCATCATTCACTCGCTGCATGACCTTGACCAAATTGCTTGTAACCTGACTTGCAGAAGAACTAGCCACCCTTTTGCAAATCAGGTCAGTGCACTCCCTGTGTTTCAACTGGCCTCAGGAAAAGAAAGCAAACATTGCCTTGAACATCTGCCAAGCACAAAGCTCTATTGTTCCCCGGGCCAGCCCCGATGGCATTGCACCGGGAGGCAGATGCACCTCTACAAGGGCAGCAGTCCCGACGCTGAGTCCCTCCAGCCCACGCGTCCCAACACCATTGTCTGCTGACAGATGCCTTTCCACACCAGGCTTAGGATGAGGTGGGCATTCAGTGAGGACAGCAAACCTCTGTTCTTCATTTCAAATTAATTTCTGCTCTCTGCTGAAGGTGTTTGTTTCCCTGCCTCTAAACTCCAGTTCCTCTGTTTTCAGTGCTCCAGGACCCCAGTAACTTACAGACTGTCTGCCTGGGGAAGACCTGAGAAGATAGGAGAGTCTTTCAACATAAGACACCTGCCCACGTAAAGCATGAGGAAAAGGCTGCAGGCTTCTTTTTAAAGCACTAGACCTTCAAAGGCACATATTGTGGCAAGGAGAAAGGCATGAGGGGATCCTGGCAAGCTGCTTGGACCACATGCCCACAGCAATATTGTCTGCAGTGGCAGGGGTTCAGGCACAGCTGTATCAGTGGTCTGTGCTCCCAGTTAGATGATCTCTGGTGCTGGGAAAGCTTCCAGAGAAGATGCATTCAAACTGTCACGTGTATCTGAGTAACAGCACTGTGTTCAAAGCCTAGTCATAAATATTGCCCACCTTTATCTCAGTTACCAAAAATCAGGTAGTCCCATGTCTGCCAATACCCGTGCAAGTGTGGACCAGCCCCACGGTTTCAAGCGCTCTGGACAAAGTCTGTCCATGAACAGCAGGTAATCTCTTTGTCAAAATGCCTTTGGCCTTATTACAAATGTAATTAGAGTCTGATTCCAACTTCCCTTTGAAGCCTCATTCAGTAAGAAGTGCCAGACACCCTGCATCTACATTACAATGCATCCTAGCACACTTGAAAGCCCAAGGGCATGCTAAAGAAATCCAAAGCTATCGAATCCATAGCCAATATACAGCATGCAATCAAGGACGGATGAAAAGTATTTCCTGCAATGAATATGCATTGTGAATTGTTATGCCATTTAGCAAGGAATGCCTTTGCTCTGTACTCTATGTTCACATCATTGCAGTGATGTTATGTTATGAATCTAGAAGCAGTTCATACTAATCAAGGGTCTGTTTCAATTCCCTTACTAGTTTTGTTAGCAACAATCTAAACCTTTACATCCACAGGTTCAGCCACATCTTTCTGCCACTTATTTCTCACTCCCAAGAACAGCACATCTCCTTGCAGTACTTGCTGTTTAGGAGAGTTACTACTGTCAACAGCTACACTGCAGCTTTTCTGTGCTGGCTGACTGGGCTCATGCTTTACTGGAACTCAGCTCCGAACTCACACAGAGGAGCTCAACCAGAAGGACAGAGATCAAAGCAGTTTGCTTCTCCTTGAAGATCGTGTTTCTTAGTGACTTCCTTGCAAAGCAATAGTCACAACTTATTTAAGCCCGGATCCATGCTGAGCAATTCCAGCCGTTCCCATCAAGTACATCCTTTGGGGGTGGGAGCATTTGACACTGTCTAATGTGGCAATGGGCTAGCTCAGTACCTCCCTCCAGGCTAAAATTCAGCTGTTACTGAGAAAACCCAGTAAAAAGTATTTTCCCAGCTAAATCAGAGCCATTGGCTTCCTGGTGCTCAACACCACCCGGCAGGGATGAAGGCAAGAGATCATCAGCAACCTTTGGTGCCAGGCACTGTCGGAGTGTCTGGCACCTCCAACTCTGCTGTCAGCCCATGGGTGATACTGAAGGGAGCCAGATTGGAAACACAACCTTGGAATGGCCAGGGGGAGGAAGATGGTTTGCTGGGAGTCCAGGAATGGGCTGGGCAGGACTGTGGGGAGCTAGAGACCAGCCCTGCAGTGACATTGCTTGGGCACAGACTGACAGCCCCAGAGGTGCTGAAATAGGATCCTGGGCTATAGGCGGGATGTGGGGAGAGTCAGGGCCAGTAAGACCCATTGATGCCTTCAAGGCCCCGACACTGAGCTAAGATCAGTGAGATGAAATCAGCTGAGATGTGCTGATTTCAGTGGTGGAAGTGCTTACCTTCTTGTCTGGAAGATAACAGAGCCTGTATGCTTCATTATTCTTGGGCCATTTATTCAGATTGAGGATTAGTTCACCTGCAGGTGCTCCTGTCCTGGCTCCCCCAGCACCAGTTTATGGTGCCACAGCTGAAGAGGGTCACAGTGACATTGCTGTCACAGTGACAGAGCTTTAGGGTCACTGTGACACTGCTGCTTCCACTCGATGCAGCTGCTTGCATTGAAGCTTGGCACCTCAGCTGATAAAACCCAAGATGTGAGATCACAGCACTAGGTAGGGTTCTCAGGCTCCCTTTGCTCTTAGGAGCCCTGAGAGCTGTGACAAGGAGGTGTCCAATCAGCTCCCCGTGCAACCTGCCCAGCCTTGCAGGTAACAGGTCCAGCTGGAAGCAAGCCTGTCCCCAACAAGCCATTTGGGTGTCACTGCACCATGTCCTCTGCTGCAGGGAAAGAATTTGCAGTGTATTGGCAACACACCGAATTTGGTGAAATACACAAAGACATTACATACAGGCTAATGTCACCTTGAGCTGTTTTGCAAACCAACTCTAGAGAATTGTTTAGATTAGAAAAGACCTTTGAAATCCCTGAGCCCAACTATTCATCTGTTCACAAATGTTTGAAATCTACTGATGCAAAAGTGACAGAGTTGCCTGTATGCTAAAAGACAGGTATGCCAAACACCCCATTTTAGAGGATATGCTGTATAAGTATGGATGGGAAAGCCAGTGGAGCTAATGCTTTGTAGGATACCAATGAAAATTGAGAGGAGTTTCAAAGACTAGGTTTTTTTCAGCCCCTTATGACCTTTCCATGCTTCCATGTGCACAAACAGTAGCTATTCTGTCCTTGGGCACATCCAACTTCAGTTTCACCTTCATCATGTGAGGGAACTGGCTGGTGTTGCAGGGGAGTTTTGTGTCCATTCCTTTCCTTGCAGTGGTATCACTTGTTTTCCATATCCCCTGGATATTAATGCAAAATAATGAATACTACAGGTCCAGACCCAGCACGATCCTGACTCACAACTAAGTTGCTTGAGGACCCTGACACCCTCCCAAAATACAACAGCAAACATCAGCCAAAAGAGGAAGGCTATTGTGTCAGATCCTTGGCAAAGAGCTTCCTCTAGATGCTCTAGAGAGTAAGCACCACCTGTCTATTTGTCTGTCTCAGATATCCATTGTTTTGTCTGTCTCCAGGTCTGAATTGGTGGCAGACTACCATGTGGAAGGTGAAAGGAAGAGTTCTGCTGGTGCCAGGCTCTGAACACCAGCGGAAAACTAAAACGATTGAATTGCAAAATCAAACCAGCTGCTGTGAACTGATGCAGCTCCTTGAAAGCCTGATTTGCTTACCTTATCCCTTGGCACCAATGGCTGTTAGCATGATCTTTAAAATCAGATGACCAAAGGTACTATGGTTTCAGGATTTGTTTCTGGAACAAGCTGGATCAATTACTCTGCCTGGAGAAAAGAGAAGAAATCAGTCAGAAGAAGAATTAGAGGCTTAAACACAGTAGTGAATCCAGCCTACCCAGCAAGAAAGAGAGCCAAGCTTAGGAAGAATCCCTTGCATTAGGGCCCCAGCTGGTGGTCATGATCTCATGCTCCAGACTGTGTTGGCTTAGCTCTGGTCTTTGACACTGTTTCTGCCTGTCTGGGAAGAGCTAAGGACTAATAAATACATTGAAATAATGAGATTTGTGTATTGTCCTTCGTACATCACACATGGAGGGAATGTGGGACAAAGCCACAGGGAAGGCAGATGGGATGGGTTTTACTGTCCCAGGAAGTCAGGAGGGGTGAGGTCTTTGTATCATTCAGGAAAACTTACCTACCTGTTGTCTGGAGATCTAATAGAGACACTCCATGGTGCCTAAGCAGCCTTTTTCCCTGGCTGCCCATATTCACTCAGCTTCCATCATCCTTCAGGCCTTTGCAGGAACACCCACACAAAACCCACCAAAACCAATGATAAAAACCCCAAACAAATAAATTCTCTGATGCCAGGCACGACCATTACTAAGCTGATTGTCACAAAATATTGCTGGGATCTGAAACTCAAGAGCCCAAGGGTTATTGCTGCAAGAATTATATGACAGCCAAAATCCCACTAGCTCAAGGAGACTTCAGCTGTTCAAAAATAGGGCTTGAAAATATGAACCCTCTAGTTTTAAGAGAAAAAAAGCATCCAAAAATATATCAAAAGGAAGCACAAGTTGCCTGACTCTGTCCATCTTTCCAATCTTCATTCATGCTATAAAAATACTCTCGTGTCTGACTGCTCATGAATAAATCCAGCCAGGTAGGGCCAAGACATGAACAAAAGAGAAAATCAAGAATGAGCTCAGAGATAATAATTTTCAACTTCTCACTCTTAGCATCAAGGCTCTCACAAACGAGAGATTTTTCTATGCCAGAAAACCTGAATCTACAGCAGCACAAGGATCAAATAACTATTGAGTTTCTCCTCACTTCATCACCCCACCTCCACTCTGAAAAATAGCTGCACCTTACAAATTCCCCTTCTTACCTCCACTGCTAGAAGCTGCTTGATATCTTCATCTCTGCTAGCTGTTGCTGCTTGCTGCTCCTAACCTAGTGGAGCTGGCGAGGCAGTGGGAAAGGTAATACTATGAAAAGCACATATAGTGCTTTCAAAATACATCACAGGTAATATGTAAGTGTTGTTTAGATGTCTATTCTTCAACTGCAAAAGATGTACTGTTGTTCTAAAATTGGATTGTAGCTGAAGGCATGACAGAATAACTGAATTGTCTCTCCCTTACCTAGCCAGAGCTCTCAGTTTCAATTTTACCTTCGCTACTTGCACCAGCTAAATTCTGATAATGACTTGCTTCCATAGCCTCTGGGCAACCATAAATTGATCCTGATGTACAAAAATCCTGACTGTTCACACTGAGTTGCTGGAATACTTTTTACAAATCAACAGCATCCTGAATCCATCCATTTTCCCCTTGTTGAATTTCCACCGAGATGTTTTCACCACAGCAAACTGGAGCAGCTGGCCTTGTCACCTGTACCAGCTGGAAGAGAAAGAGTGACCTGGGGAGATTGCCTGGCTTTTGAACCACTGACCTGCCTTTCTTTGAGTTTAACCTTTGTATCTGTGAAGATTCCTGAGTTGTGAGCTTGCTAATGTGAAGGTAGCTCCTCTCTGCCTTGCCCTTCTCTCTGTCCTTGGGCAGCTCCATTTCTTTGTTATTAATTGGCTTGAACAAGATTTCCCCAGACACTTGGGCAGTTGTACCATCAGCCAGTAATCCCCTAATTCCCTTGGACACGCAGGAGTCCCTTGTGTGCAACTCTACAACTGCATTTTGCAAGTGTTGCACTCCTCCATGATACACCAAATCGATGTTATGTGGTGATCAAAGACGTCCTTGTCCTCAGAGCAAATTCCACCACACTTCTGGTAGTGTGCACAGGATACCAGAAATTGCAGCAGAAATCCTTAAGATGTCACTATCTATAGCAAAAAGCCTTTGGAAATTAAACTCATTTTCTCATGGATGAAAGACTTTGCTACTTTGCTGAAATAATCAGTACAAAGCTTGTCCTGAAAGGCTAAGTGGTTCACCTAGACTTTCACAAGAGGCATGGCAGCTATCACTGGTATCAGGGCTTTCTTATGTCATGCTAGGAATCTGCACAATCACAACTAATTATTTGTAGTTAAATGAGAAAAATTTCTGGTTTTAACATCCCTGCCACTGTTACTGGGAAGAAAAGACTTTACCCCTCCTTTTTCACCTAAGAAATCTCTCAGCTAGGAGAGCCAAACAACTTCTCTGAGAGGCTGGAACTAGATAGTCTTTAAGGTCCCTTCCAACACAAGCCACTCTGCAATTTTATGATTCTATCCTTTTTAACTGCCTTTTAAAGTGGAATGTTCATCTATATTAGACAGCAGTGACTTAATGGAGGTTCACAGAGCAACTGAGTAAAATCATGTAACAGAAGTTCAGAAAAACTAGATCTGAGAAGATACTTGCTAAAATATCAATCAAAGAGGCTGGAGATCCAAGTGTAAAAGCTTCCCTGGGAACCATGTCAGGCATAAAATAAAATGTGTCAGGTAGAGATGTATCATCACCTGTCAGCCTCCTGGTACCACATCTTACATGGCATCCTGAGCTGATCTTGATAATGTTTTCCCTGTTACATTACCGAGTTCTTTATTCCTAGCATGGCAGTGAGTATGGGGCACAAACCCCCATGTTTTATTCACAATTTATATTTCACCAAAAATGGCGTGTTTTATTAACAATTTTGGGTGTTACGAGTGTTTTCAGTGTCTCCCTTCTTGGAGAGGACCAGCATGAGCTGCTGAAAGACCTTTGAAACTTCACAGTTCCCCTAAGGGCTCCAAGAAATTATGTCCTTCCTTGAGTTTAAACCATGAAGGTCCACCTTTATATGAATCGAGGGATCACTTCTAAAAAGACTGGGTGTGGATTCTGCTTCAGAAGAGTGGAAGACATGCAAGTATTCCTGTAGCTTAACATGTCTGTGCATTTCAGGCTCCTTCACGTGGCAGGAGGACAACAGCTTCTGTCTGGGTCCTGGCCACTCTGCAGCCCAGCATGGAGGGGCCACCTTCTCTCGGGAAACTGCGGATCACCCGCATTTAAAGAAGAGATCCTGCTTTACAACGAGCTTTCCCACCGTGGAGAGTACATTCAAATTGTAACAAGCTTATAGATCACTAGATGGCCTCGTAACCTCAGAGATTTGGGCAGAGCGAGGCTTGGGCTGAGGAATCGCCAGGTTTAAACCCCTGGCGCCCCAAGTGCTGCAGAATCATCACCCCGGTCAGCGCACAAGAGCCTTTTCCAAACGCAGCGCGAGAAATTTGGGACACTTTGTCCCATAGGGAAGCTAGAGAATCCCACATTCGTCACTCCTGTTAGAAGCTGCTTGTATTCTGTAAATCCCAGCAGATGGGACTGGAGATGGGGCAGAGTTTAGGTGGGAGTTGTTGGAGAGTCGCCGGTGTCTCTGAGGGAGGTGAGGCTCCCCTTTGGGAGGACCTCTCTGTAAAGGTCAGAAACTTTGGAGAATTGGAGAGGATGCGGGTGGGTTTGGTTCCTTGTCCAGCACCAATGGATCACAGTCACTGCCACGTGAAAATGTGGCCTCTTGGAGGCCTCGGAGGAAACACCAGTGTTTGTAGGTGTAGGTGTGTCGAGTGCTTACCTGCCGCAGAGCCGTGCCCTCCTGAGGGACAGCAACAACAGCAACAACACGGCGCCCTGAGGGAAACCCTCTCCCGCCTGCCCACACCGGACAGGGTCTGGGAAGAGAAGAGAAGGGCTCTCTCGAGCAGCAGCAATATGAACGGGGCGGACGGAGCACGGGGAACAGGAACATGCACAGGAGAAGGCAGAGGTCCCGCTTGCCCGAGGGGCAGAGCCGGCACTGGGCGCTCTGTCGGTGGCCGCTGCCTGCGGTAGCTGCTGCTGTCTCCAAGAGGCTGGAGAGCTTTCCCTGGGCCACGCCGGACTGACAGCGCCCTTGACCTGATGTGCGAAGGGGGAAAAAAGCCCCTTATTTTCCCTGCTGTCTGATTCGGACGTGTGTTATCTCTTCTTTCCCCGCGTGGATTTTTATCAACGCTTTTAAACGCAGGGCTAGTTCACACTGACGCAAGTCTTTTAGGAAAGCCTTTCAAACGCACTAGGAGCGGAGCAAGCAAACGGCACCGAGCTTGGGTCCGGACTCGGAGCGGGGCAGGCGCTGCAGGACGGGAAAGGGAACCGGCCCGAGCACCAGCGGAGGCCTCGGAGGCGGTAGCGGCGGGGCCGGGCTCCCGGGAGCTGCCACTTTAAGGGCGGGCGGGAGCGCGGCCTGGCCCGGCCCCGGGAGCGCGGCGGCGGCGGCAGCAGGAGGTACGTGTGGGCCGGGCGCTCCGGCCGGGCTGGACAGCGGGGCGGGCTGGACAGCGGGGCCGGCTGTCCCCTTGCCCCGGCCGGGAGGTGCCCGTGCTCCCGAGGCCTGCCGCCGCTTTGCCGCGGGAGCCCAGCTCCGGGCGAGTGGCGATGGCGGCGGGGCGGCCCCGGCCGCTCGGCCCGCAGCGCGGGCGGCATTTGCCCCCCTCGCAGGAGCGGCGTGGGTAGCTGGCATCCCGCGAGAGGAAGGTGCGGTGGTGTGTTAGGCTTTGGAAGGCTCTTGCTGCCTAGAAAAAAAAAAAAAAAAAAAGGAGCTTAAATAGCAAAAAAAATTAGGGTTGGT
>VXAC01006723.1:470880-491426 GCA_013399225.1 Rhipidura dahli
TTTTTGTGTTTTTTTTTTTTTTTTTTCTTTTTTTTTTTTTTTTTTGCGGGGGTGGGGTGGGGTGGTTCTTGTGGGTTTTGCTACGTTTTTTCTCCTTGTCCAAGTTCTCCATGCCCACTGATACTATGATTTATAGTAAACCGGGCAGGCCAGGAGTGTCAAATGCAGGGCTATCCATCCTGCTATCCATCCTGATTCTATTCCCAGTAAAACGGGTGGGCCAGGAGTGTCAAACGCAGGGATACCCATCCTGATGCCTTCCCTCACTAAGCGCTTAAGCTCAGTTCGGCATTTTGAGCACAGAGCTTTTGGCAGGTGTTCCTCTACCGACAATTAATTTCAGGAGAGTAACCATCGTGACAGGCCATGCAAAATAAACGCTACAGAATCTCAGCCCTGCTAATTTGCAGCAATTCATGGAGAAAAGCCACCATACAGCATTTGCTGACAAGATTTATCTCTCCAATTGATGGCAGTTAACATCATGCTTCCCTTAGGCAGATGAGGATTATAGACCTCTGTCTTCAAGAAGGAAGGCATTTGCTAATTGCATTCATTAATTACATGGACTCTGCTGAATGGCATTCTCCAGTGTGGAAAAATGCAAAATGTTTGATCATGTGTATTTATTTATAATAGAAACATAAAGCCTATAGGAAATGATTTTAACAAAGATTTAGTGGGAGTATCAGCCTAAATAGAAAACTGTGAAGTTCACAGCTTAATGTTTTAGTAAGTGATGAAACTAAAGCCAGTACTTAAAGCAGAAGCCAGCACACAATAAAAATACCACTAAACATGTATGATTTTTTTCCTAAAGATACAGACAAATAAAGAAAAACTGATCCAATGAAATACGAAGTGTTAAGACTCTTTTATTGGCATGTTCTTCCTCTAGTCCCTTTGTCTAGTTCTAAGGACAACCTGCACAGCTCTTAGATGGTGAAGTTGTCCATGATTCTTCTGTTGTGAAAAATTGTCGGGGGTAGGATGAAAGTTCTTTTTCTTCATGCATCATTCTGGTGTTTTGTGAAAACCCCGGCAGAAGAAAGAAAACAATTGCAAAACAATGAGTTCAGTTTCTTGTCTGTTTCTTGTTTCAGTTTCCTGTACTTGCAGCCTTGCTGTTGTGGAAGCACAGGCCTGAAATGGTTCTTTGGTCATCAGTTTCAGGGGAGGTTCAAAAGCTGTGCCCTGAAGCAAGGAAGTCTGAGTTATTGAAAAGAAATTAGAGAGCAAGGTGGGGAAGGAAAAAGGATATGGAAATACTAAAGGATGGGTGAAGATCTAAACAGGAGGGCTAGAAGACATTTCCTCTCCCTTCAAGCTACTTTTTGGTGAGTGTTCTTGCAGGATCAGCATAGGAAAGGCCCAGGATCTGCAAGAGATGGCAGGTGAGGAAAGTTTGGTGATGAAGTGCTGAGAGGCTCTTCCTTTGCCTCTAAATGCAGAGCTGTGGCTCTCCACTCTCTTGATTCTTAAATGAATCTAAACTCTGGCATACCAATCTTTCTCCTTCACTGCTTGTGTGAAATGTACTGCACACCTTGAGTGGTGAGAGAAGGCCGTCCAGTCTGAAAGTATCACCTTTTAACAACTTAATTTAAATGTGTTGGATTCAGCTTCTCTCTTCAGACAGTTTGGAGTATGGTTATATGGTTGCTCAGAGTGGGCTACAGGGATGGAAGTCTGCTTTCTTGTACAGCTGACAGCATCCACATGAGACTATTGCACCATAAGACTAACCAATCCTTTAAAATACAGACTGAAATGCAATGGATTGGGACTACTCTGGTTAAGATCAGTTTTTGGTTTTTTTTCTATTTTTATCAATTTCGGGGCTGGCAGATTGATAAATCTTAGGGATAGAGAGGAAATCCTTTAATTGCTTGCCTTTAAAAAGAAGCTTTTATATAAAAGAGTCATCACCATTATAAAACTGGTAATTAATGATGTCTCTTCAGACAACATACTGATAACCATTGCTATGTCCACAGGCCCTGCAATGCCAGAGTCTTCCTGCAAAATCTGAAGATTCAGTGGAAGAGCCTTAAATGGGAGTAGATTACTGTGTGTATAGCTCCAGGGCAGAGGGAGAGAGATGTTAAAAGGTTGTACATTTAATTCTTAGTTCTGTCAGCTGTCTCACTAACTGGTTGTTTCTCACTGGATAAGTTTAGAGTTCTGAATGGGTCTCTTGATATCTTTTTCCTTGAATACCACTTCTGTCAGGCTTAAGACTAGGCAGGGGCAAGACACGTGTTCACAGGCACAAGAGCACAGGGACCTCCTGTTGTTAAAGTCCCTGGTCATGCAAAGCACTGAAGTCACTGAAGAAACATCACTCACGTAGTGTTTTTCTCCTTTCAGAAATATCCTTTCAGAATTCAGAAATCACTACGAAAAACAACATCCTGTGAGTTTGTTTCAAGCTTTGTGCCTCATCACGTGCTTCAGATCAGCTGCACTCTGAGCTCTCCTGGGGAAGGTTGGTGTCCTTGGGGAAGCATGGCCTTCCGTGGCTGGAAGCGGCTGCTCCTCTTGGGCAGGCAGAACGCCCTTGGCAAGGTCTGGAGAAGCAGGAGGGGAGGCCCCTCTCTGCGCTGGAAGCGCTGCTGCCACTGGAGCGCGGGCAAATCCCTGGACCCCGAGGTGAGAGCGTTTCTGGAGGAGAACACCGAGGTCACCGACAGCGGGCACCTCACACCAGAGATCCGGCTCCGCCTCCTCACCCCTCGCTGCAGGTTCTGGAGAGAAAAACCTGATCTGTGGCCTTATGGGGACCCCTTCTGGGCAATTTACTGGCCAGGAGGCCAAGCCCTCTCCAGGTACGCAACACAATTCACCACAGCTGCTAAGTCCAGTGTGCTAGGATGTCTGACCTGGCTCTGAATGTAACAATTCCTACTGACGTGTGTTTGCCTGTTAAGGGTGTGTTATCCATCCTTCTCTCTGCTTATACTGGAGTGTCCCAATTTCTGCTGGCTGGCAGCAAGTTCCAGCACCTGCTGTGTAAAATAACTTGTGTCTTTTAAGTAGAAATTTGTTATATTCAGTGGCCATGTGTGTATTGACAATGTGGCTAAATTTGAATCCATTGAAGGCCTGTGCAGTTGCCATCAAAACCTAGTGAAGTGTTTAATTCTGTCACTCCAAACAAGAGGATTGCTGTTTTGTCATAACATGTGTGGGCTTTTTTTTGGAAACAGACAGGTATGTGGATGTGCCTCTGGTCTGTTGAGACAATGCTGATGCACTTGGAGTGTTGTTTAGCTCGAATCACTCTTCTCATCTAGGATTTCAGCACCTTTATTGTTGAGACTTACAGTGGATTTTATTCCCATCAGAAGCCACATTTTGATTTCGGCCACTGACTGTCAAAATGTCTTTAATGTTCCTGATTCCCAAGAAGTAGTTAAGAGTTCTTTTATTTTGTAAAATCAAATCTCTCACTTTAAACAGCAGAAAAAAAATCTTAATTTTTACAGCAGAGAGAGCAAGCTGTCAGAGTCCCCACATAGATGAAAGGGAAGAATCTGAATTGGGGCGTTACTGTTTTTCTGCAAGAAAGCATAAATAAGGAGGCAGTTTTGACCAGGTAAAATATGAGTCTTACTGTTAAGTTATGAGTTGATTAGCCTGCCATAGAGATGAACTAGAGTGCTCCTAAGCATGGGGTAAATAAAATAGATAAGTTAATGTCTATATTTTGTTATCATATGATTCGTACGCTCAGATATTTGGGTGGCAATAATAATTATCTGGCATTTCACTACTTTATTATCTTACTGTCTGTCTATGCACTGGTTTTATGTACTAAGAAATGTCAGAAATCAGCTGCATAATTTGGAAGAGTAAAAAGGGAGCATGAGAACATATGGCTGCCTCCATAACTGTCCTCCTTTCACAGTTGGCATTTCCACAGCATCAAGAGTCTCCTATTTCAAGCTACTCCTCTTGGTGAAACCCAAGATCGAGTCATGGCAAATCCAAGCAGAGCCCCTAGAAAGGAGAAATAGAGCACTTGTGTGAAAATGCCATGGCCTGTTGGTAAACTAGGGGCTGTCTTTAGTGAAGTGATGGCCTTTAGGGAATGCTGCTCAACATCTGAGCTGCTGAGCCTTGACACAAATGTCCTGTACCTGACACTCCTACTAGGCTTCTTGGTGCCATTCCTGCTTGTCTGCCAGGCCCAGACATTGCCATCCATCCATTCCCAATGTACACCAGTCTTAACATTTCTGTTACAGTCATCTGCACTGGAATCCCCCTGCAAAAGCTCTGCTTACCAGTAGCCCTATGTGAAGAGTCAGCCATCACTCTCCATGTCAGAAGAGAACACAAATATAGAACCCTTTCTTGTTGCTACTTCAAGAGAAATTATGGAAATTGGTAGTAAAATTATGGCAGTTTGCAGTAATCCATTTCAGCCAGAGCTCTTCTCCCTGACACTTAGGGCTTTCCCCTTTGCAGCCAGCTGAATTTCAAGGCAGTTGTGCAAGTTTTGAACCCTCTGCAATGGTTATAATATTATTCATAGTATTTAACAATAACCGCTGCTTTCCTTCTGTCAGTTCTCCACTTCCAGCCTAAAGGTTTTTCAGGATTTCTGTTGGAAGGTGTCAGCAGTTAGATGAAGATACCCCTTTCTGCTCACCACAGCTCTATTCTTTTTCCTTGTTGCTACTTAGACAGCACTAAGCAGTCTCAAAGTATTTGCATCTCTGTCTGCATGGGTCAGGAAAAGAAAGAGGGGAAATTCCTCTTCTTCCAAGCAGTTGGATAAGCAGTGTTTCAGGTTGATGGGTGGGCACCCTACTCAGTCTGAATAAGTCGTGTTTGTTCAGTCAGATTGCTCTTAATTTCTACAAATCCTTACCTAACTATTTCTCCTGCATTCTGATGAATTCTGGTTACCTAGAAGTCTACTTACCATTTTGTGTCTACATAACAGATAAGCTCACGTGTCAGAGAAGGATCTAATTGACATAAAATGTTGCTTACTTGGCTGAATTTCTTTTTGTTTGTGGGTGGGGGAGGAGTAAGGGAGAAAAATGATGGTTCTTGATTTTTATATCATCAGAGACAAATAAGGAGCTTTGTGGCAGCTGCGCATGTGGAACAGTGTTAAAGTACCACACTTCATTCCATCTTTGGCAAGAAACTCTTACACAGTGTAACGTAAATCAGAAATTTGCATGATCTTGTGCACTACTTTAACAGCTTTTATTTTTCAGGTATATTTTAGATAATCCACGTGTGGTTAAAGGGCGATCAGTTCTGGATCTTGGAAGTGGATGTGGAGCAACAGCAATAGCTGCTGTGATGAGTGGTGCCTCCCAAGTCCTTGCCAATGACATTGACCCTAGTAAGGCCTTTTTTTTCATCTCTGGGTAAAGATACTTACTAATTTTTAAAGCACCTTTAACACAGACTTTTCTTTGCTCCAACTGGGGGAAATTCAAGTTCCAAACAGAATCCTAAGAATGCTGTAAAGAGGAATGGATTTTGCCAGTATTGGAAGCTGGGCTGTACCAGCCTCTCTTGGTCCAGGTATATTTCCATAGCTCCTTAGAACAAATGGTAGAGTTTCTGTCAGGTGTTGTCCATACATCATCCCAGTATGAGAATGGTTTGGAGTATGAACATATGAGAGTATGGTTTGGATGAGAACTCCAAGCACAAGCAGCAAGTTGGCTTCCCTGCAGGACCATAGCATTTTTCTGTACTTTCATGTACATCCGGGCCTAGATTTTGCCTTTTTCTTCTACACTTTGTCTTTCTATAATTGACTTATGAATACAGTTTCTTCATAACTGAATTATTCATTAGTTAGGAAGGAAGTATATCCATAGATTAAGGCAGTTATATTCTACTTCAATTCCATGATTGATTTCCATTGGTATCCATTCTAGGATAGTTCTTCCCTGTGTCTTGGTGTACTAAGGATAAACTTTAATCACTTCAAGCTAGATTTTGACTTGTAATGAAAACTATGGAAGCCCCCTAGATACAATGAACAATTTGCGAGTTGAAACTGAAAAATGTGTCACAGAAATATGTAAGGGGGCTGAATGGCAGAATCATAAAATGTAACTTTAATTTTCCTTTAACTTTTCTTCAGTTGCAGGAATGGCAATGATGTTGAACTGTGAACTGAATCACCTGAATCCCTTCCCCATCACCATTAAGAACATAATTAATTCAGAGGCTGGCAACTGGGACCTCATAGTTCTAGGAGATATGTTTTATGATGAACAGCTTGCTGATGGGCTGCATCACTGGCTGCAGAAGTGCATCAGGATACACCAGACTGAAGTGCTGATTGGTGACCCTGGCAGGCATCAGTTTTTAAGCCACAGCATTCACAGTCAGCTGCACAAAGTTATAGAATATTCACTTCCTGAGTATACAAGACAAGAAAACTACGGGCTAACATCAAGTATTGTCTGGAGTTACCAGCCCTCAAACAGCTTAGAAGACTCTTGAAGCTGGCTTTCTATGAGATTTTGTCTCACTTGGCTGGTATATAAAATGAAAATGGGAATTAAGCAGGGAACATTATTTGTTAATGTGAAGCAGATTACTGTACCTTCAGTGGACTGATTTCAGTCAGACTCACTGAGGCTTTTGCTCAATTTGAGGTAAAAGTTACATGCAAACTGTGTTCAAAGGGGCCTGCAACTGAGGTGCAGATCTACAGACAACTTACATGAAGGAGTTTGCATGCTTGATGTTTCTCATGTATATTTGTGTCTTGCTGACATTACTGTGAAATGTTTTGGATGTCCAGCATACTGCTGTGGGGACAGGGCTGTGGCTGAAGGACTACTGCACTGCTTCCATAGGCTTTTGCAGCTTATTTACAGAGAAAATTATTGCTGTCCTTCATCAAATTCTCCACTATATTAGCTCGTAATATGCTCAACTTAAAGTGCCTTGCTCTTTTTCTGGGTATCTCTGAATGTCAAAGTAACTAATTTAAATCTCCCCCTTTTCCCCTGTAATAAAAATTTCCTCTTCCTTGAAACTGCCAGAGTGATTATGTAGGAGCTGCACCTAAATCTAAACTCTGCTTCTTGACTGCCAGCCAGTGTAAAAGCTTTAATAAATAGAAAGTGACTGAATAATACCAGCTATGGGGTAACTTCATCCTCTCGAGAGTGGGGTCAAATGCTCTATGTTCCCTCCATTACCCTTTGCCAGGGTAAACCAGGCAATCTGTCATCTTGGGAAGCTGCTGAGGGATGAAGAAATCTTTACTTCTGTGACAAACAGAGGGTAACTAAATAAAAACAGGGAATAAAAGTCTGATGTAATTATTTTGCTCTTCTCTTGAGGAGATGTTGGATGAACTCCAGAATAATTCTCAGTTTTATCTGCCAACTGAGAATTGCTTTTATCTGCTAAATGTGGTCCAAAAAAAAATCTGATCCTCAGGTAAGATGCTGTAAACTGTAGCTATTTGAAGAAGAAACCAATGCTTTCAGAGCAGTCTTACAGGAACTGTTAACTTTAGTAGTCAATTATTGAACAAGTAGTTGAACTAATGAATGCACCTACAACTATCCCAGCACCAGGTCCTGTGGTGGAAGCTTACAAATGTGAAAAGGTGTGTGGTACTCACTCAAAACCATGGTATTCATGAAGTAGGAGTTTTAGGAGAACAGTCAGATGTACATGGTTCTATAATCCAACGAGTTTTCAGAACTATCCAAACAGCCAACTTCCAAACTTTAATCTTCATAGCAATATGTGAGTATTCTGCAAGGTTCACAACAATAACAATGTCCAAACAATACAGAATATGAAGTGGTAAGCACATACATGAGGTTCTTCTTCCACTTCACCCAGTGCCTATAAACATTTGTTTAACATTACTGTAATTTAACATGAACAAAAAAACATTTCAGTAGTTATGCAAATGCTAAAGATGTAAGGGCAGACTCAGGCTCTAATGGTGAAGGATTTAAAGTAACTTATATTAAACTTTCAAACCTAAATATACAGTGTTACCTCGTTGCAGTGTTGTACAGCTTTTTAAGCACCAGGTGAGGACATATCACTAAGATACACATTGAGAATAAGCTGTAATGGAAGATGGTAAATCTGCAGGCACACTTAAGGACACAGTATAAGCTGCATTTGCCTTCAACATGACAAATCCAAGGTTATATTAGCAAGGAGAAAAAGGACAACTTTGACATTGAGGTTAGCAGTAGCACTGTTTCACAGGGCTGCCATATCAAAAATAGTGCAACACAGATTTACTGTCCAAGTGTTCCAAGTAATGATGGGCTCTGATTGATGCCAGGGATTCCACAGGCCATAACAGTAAACTGTTCTTTAGCCAAAAAAAAAAAGGAAATAAAACCTGGTATATTAGGTTATTAGGCCTCTATCTGATGCAAGGATTTGCTGCAGTGACAGCTGTCAGATACTTGTGGCTACTGTAGCAAAATCAGCTCCTTGTAAGAATGGTTTGTACTGGTGCAGTTACACCCACAGGGACCATAGGAACACATTTATCATTGGGCTGAGCCATACAACAAGAGTAAGGGATTTAGGCACTGGTCTTGGAAAAATATGCTTTTACTTACACCTAACAACTCTTCTAAATAGACTTGCACTGTCATAAACCATATAATCAACAGAGGAACAAAGATTATTGTCAGACATCATAATATCCTTTAATATTGGCAACAAAGAATACCTTCCATGCAATTAGACCTGAACTATAAATAGATTATTGTAAGACTGGTTTATTTCTGCAACACTTCAGTGTGGCTATGACAGGTGTTAAATAGTAAAGTAAACAATTCCTTATGGTTTGCCTAAACTCTTTAGGTTTCCAAATGTCATCAAATTCATGTTAGACCATCCTAGCTACACCCTTCTACTTCCAGATCCAGAGGATGAACCCAGTGTGCTGCATGCCCTTACAAAGCTAAAATGGCTGGCATTAAGGAGCTTAATGCAGAACTCATAGAATTCTCACTAGAGGTTATGCTGGTTCAAGAAAGGCAAGGAACATGACTTATAATTGTGATGAGAGCACTGCTCCATCATGTAATAAACTCATTCTACAATTCAAAAATTATTTTTTAATATGACTGTAACTGAACAATAAATTTATTGATTTTTTTCAGCTTCTGGGGGCCACTGGATATATAAACAACTGCATACAGCAAAACACACACTGTACCATCCTGAGATTTACGTGCTCAGACACTACATTTGGTCCTACTTTATTCACAGATATGCTTATGAGTACCAGTGTTTTGTTCCCTGAAAGGATTTTCATGTAGAAACAAAGGCAAAAGCCAGAGCAAATTAATATTTGCCCGTATATAAAATCCTTTCTTGGTCATAGGTACTACTCTGAATTTGTAAAGTAACCATGACAATTCCAAAGCAAGTTTATGTTAACACATTCACAGGCTGTAATTTTGGATGTGTAAAAATCCAGCAAGTATTTGACGGTAAACGAGAAATCTGCAGCATCAGTACCATCAGCAGAAAGGTACCTACATTTTCTATTCCAGACCTAACAAAAGTACACGGTGAAAGGAGATTCTTTGTTCCTACTGGAAGTACCTTTGTATTGCTGTTAATGCCACCTCCATTCACCAGTTCTGTCTGTTGATTTTTGTTAGATTAAACGCCCAACTTTACAGACACTTCTGTGTGTCAATGTTACATGTGGGCTCAGTACTTTTAGTTGCAAGTACCATCCCAGAATACAAACTCAGAACACAGACTTACCTAAACTGGGTTTGTACATGTAGCTAAATTGCTAAAGGATACTAAATAGCAGCCAAATCCAGCACTTTGGGAAGCCTGAGCAATATATTCCGTATAGTATCAATTACAGTTTAACCTTCCTCTTAATGAAGTATGATCAATGCAAAGACAGACAGGGGTCCAAGGAGAGACAACAGGGAAGCCCAGGCTCACGGGCAAAGACTGGAATGGCAACAGAGACCTCCAGTGGGAAGCAGGAAGGATGCAACCTGGTGATACAGAAGCCACCAGCTAATTCTCCAAGGTGCTTGTTTGCTGAAGGAGCTCTCCCACCTGTAAACTTGACACTCACATGTACAGGATAAATAATCAGTAAACAGTCCATGTTAGTTGCTTCATTTTGTTTGATAGGATGAGCTGCTCTAAAGTGTCTCGAGAACGATCTGAAAATGAACACAGGAATTTCTTGTTATTCATTCAGAATATAGAGGTGGTGTTTGGAATTAGGTACACAATATAGTAAAGGAATTATACATCTGCATTTCTGCTTCTCTTGCTATCACAATGTCACACTTCAGATACATATGTAGTAATCCAAACTCTCCTGGTTCTTTCTTCAATCACCTAACTGTAAAGCATCCCCAACCAAAGAAGTTAAAACACCCACAGGCTGTCCTACTTCATTCCACTGTTTCTTGAACGGATGCTGTTCCACATTTTTGGAATAGAGTAGGGATTTAAGATGCCAACATTTTTCTGAAGTCTTTGGGTCTTCATCAGCATGCTGAAGGGGAAAAAAATCCAACTTCCAAACAAAAAAAAGTATCTCCTCTTAAGGCTGCCATATCTCAAAGCAAAACTCTCACCCTGCTTTGAAAATCTCAGTGTACGATGATTATTTTATCTAGTAAGTTATTATTTGTTTGGGATTACTTATGGAGTACAGTGTGCTTTTCAGAAAGCAAGAAGGTATGATCAGCAAGTAATTATCTTCTTACTCCCTGTGTGATTGGACCTACCTGTTATCAGTGGGCATCCATGGAACAGAAAAATGTGTATCTTGGGACAACAGGTAAGGACAGCTTCTACGGCGACATCTGTCAGATTCACACAGCGCTCCATGTGGATCTCCTGTCAGGAAAACAGGAATCACAGCAGCCTGTCAGAGCACAAAGTTAGAGAGACAAAGCTTTCCTTTGCCCAACTGGTTTCAGAGAACCCCAGTCAGAAGGAATTATGGCCTCTGTGTATTGACCTCATATGTGGTCCTGTACAGACTGGGAAAATATCCTGAGGAAAAATAAGACAGCTTTTCTGTAAAGAGTCTTAACTAAAAACATAAATCTGAGTTTTTCCAACACACACATACCATTTAAGACATCTGAGAAAACTCTTTAATGAGACTGAATGGTGTTTGAGTCCCATCACTTTGCCTATGACATTCTCCTATCAATTGGTTGTCCAGTAGAACAGAACCCAAACTAAATTCTGGTGCTTCCCAAAACAGGAAAGACTTAAGAGCCTCTGCTGAAGCTTCTGGTATTTCTATTTATCTACATAGTTCCTAAAAGAAATCAAAGAGCTTCTTCAAGATTACACTAAACCCTGCTCTTTTCTTCATTTCTCTGCAGCTGTACAACTACTACCTCTTGTACATGCAAGGAAAAGATGAAAAGCAGAAGAAATAAACAGACTATTACCAACTTTCTTCCCCCCCTCTAAATTGCCTTACCTATCAATAAATAAAACATTCAAGAAAAAATGCAGAAAGACCATAAAATCTAATGAAATTAGGATTTGGTAAAATATACTTTGGAGATAATAGAGTAAAAATAAAAAAAAATTCTATTATTAGAAAGTCTTTCCAATTCATAAACTCCAAGGATCTTGAAAGAAAACAGAAATGAAAGTCAGTAAAAACCCTCCCTCAGAAGTAATACTGCTGATAACAATAATTATCATTTTAAAATGCAGGTGTTTTCTTTTGTTCATCCCTTTGTTATTTGGTCATGTCAGTTACCTTTAAATTCTTTGAACAAGTTCCACTCACTAGTGCTACAACACCATCATCTGTTACCTGGAGAAAAAACCACAATGGATTAAAGCTCAGTTTTTTCAAACACAGCTATTTGGATGCAAAAATGTTATTAATTTATTCACTCCCTGCAGTCTATGAATACACTTAACACTACAGTATTTCCTTCCCAACTAAACTTATAGAGAAAATTATCCAAGGTGGGTTTTTTTCATTCTATTAAATACTGTTTAATTTTCCTGCCATGTGATCCAGCCTGGCTTTCTGCAAGGAGGTTTCCAACTGTGTAACTGCTATTTCTGCAGCTTCCTTGTCTCATTTAACAGTGGGTACACTAATACGGTCAGAGCACAGCACTTTTAATTTATAGATTTAAAAAGCATTTCTGCTCTACCTAGACCAATTTGGGTTGGGGAAAAAAGTAATCATAGCAGAAAAGTAAAAAAGAAAAGAAGTGCAAACTAGTAGTTACTCAAGAAGCTTTTATCTCATTTAAAATAAACACAGGGAAACAGCTATTCTCTATAAAGGAAGAGAGGAAAGGAAATAAAAATGCAATGAAGTTAGTCTGGAGAAATAAGAGTTAAATGGCAATAAATAAAAATTACCAAATGAAATATTAAGATTCTTTTGATATGCTACTTCTGGAAAAATCAAAAGAAGAATAGCATCTAAAATAAGAACCTCCTACATGTTTCCCAGAACTGACATTTCATTGTGAATGCTCAGTACTGGACTCACATTTAACATAATCACTCATCATCAGTGTCAACTGAATGCTACACTACTGCAAAAAACCTTTCCCTTGCCTCATTATTTCACTGTAATTATGAATTATGTTACAAGATTGCGTTTGCAGCTCATTTCCCCGTTCTCATGCTAAATACTGTTGTTAAATCCTCTTCCCTGCCATTTCTGACATTTAAAACGTCATTCTTTCAGTGCTGACTTCGTAACAAAACTCTGACAAGCCATTCAGAAAGCACAGTCACTCTTAAACAATCATTTAATTATGGAGTGTTTACTTCTACTAGGGGCTTGAATTGTTTGACATCCTAGATTATTACCCACATCAGTTTGTCCTGACTGAAAGCAGACAATAATCTGCCCAAGATTCTACTTTCTTTAAATGGAATATTTTGAATTACTTTACAATGTAAAGAAAATGGTTGCACTAAATAAAGATATTGAAACAAACCCCTAGGTAGATTCTAACAAAAGTTTGTCTTTGCTTCACCATACATGCTGTAATACCAAAATGTGTATTTTTCCAGTTACCAATAAGCAAAATATACCTTTCCTTTTCCTTATAAGGGAAAAATTAGAAGTAACTATGGTCCTAAATCTTGTCAGAGTAGAGTTAACAAAATCCCCTTTGAACTTTGTCATGACAATATTAAAAAAGAAACAAACAGAAGTCAATTGTCCAATTGCCACCACAGCTACCTGAGTAGATGAGAAGTCCACACTGTGAAGAAATTTGCAGTGTTGTCCTAGTGCCTGCAGAGATGCATCCATGATGCCTGAGCAGCTGCCCAGATTCACTATTTGGAGGAATTGGCAGTTGAGTGCAAGAGCAAGAACTCCACTGTCAGTTATGTCACAGCACCTTTTGAAAGATGCCTCACGCAGGTAAGGACAGGATAAGGCCAGTGCTATGACTCCTGCCAAAGAAACAACACTTGAAAGAGTTATTCATTCTTCAACATAACCACCATGTCCAAAGGCTCTGCAACAAGTTTTGAGGAAGGAATAATTAAGATAAAGTGGAAAACATGTTCAGCATAGCATGGTTTTACCGGAAATCTAGCAGGAGAATAACCTGATAGCTCTCTCCTAAGATAATTAGTGCTCTAGGCCTGTAATTTACACCACTGAAGAGACTTTTAATTAGTAATGGGGTGGTATTGGGCATTTTTTAAAGCAATATTTACCCTAGATATTTTCTTTGCAATTTATTCCAATCTAACATGAAAAATAAGCCAGAAATAAGATCCTAGTTATCTGTGCACAGATAACACACCTTCTGAAGTGATTCCAAATCTGCTTTCCTTGCAAGAATTTAAGTTGATTTTTTTCAGCTGCTTGCAGTTATAAAGCTGCAATAATGCATTATCTGAAATATCACAGTCTCGGAGGTCCAGAGACTCCACAGCAGGGTGCAATACCTGTAATGAAAACCCACCATTTCAGTCAAACTCTGCTATGCCATCAAACATGTGCATCTTTATATAAAATACTTGTAATATTACACATCACATGGAGCTTCACAATAGAGGCTGGGGTCACCAGTCTTAGGAGCTAACAGCTCTAAAGAAAAGATGGTCTGTTTGTGCAACAGTTCAGCTCCTACAGCATGAACTATTTCTGTGACATACAGAGTAGGAACACATTAAGACTGCTACTTAAACAATGGAAATACAATCTTGGTGGTTCTAGTGCTTCTACCAGCACAGACATGTTTAGCCAGGACAGCACCCTCACACTTGCTAGCACAACTCTGGGGGCAGAAATCTGCAGTGCAAAAAAAAAAAAAAAAAACTGACTGTGATCAAAACCTAAACCTGCATAACAGATATGAGTGATATTTGAAAGATATTTTCCCCTGGAGTGTTTTCTTCACCCCCCCACACACTCTTTTGCTCATAAACAAGCAGTCTCATTACCATACCATGAGGAGGTACCAAATCCTCATCAAATGGGAATTTTCACTCCCACAAGACCTAGACTGGAATTTTTGTGAAATCTTTCCCAAGAGAACATTCATGAAAGTTAGACCCAAAGCAGTGGAAGGCCTCAGATTTTAGTAACAACAGCCATATACTCCCTTCAGCTTGTCACTCCCTTCCTTAACTCCCAAGGACAGGAACATAACTTTCCATAAACTAGCAAAGATAACAGCACTGCTGACAGGCTTGTTAAAGGCCTATTCCTCCTCTTGTTCACTCTAACAAGGCACAGCAAAGATACCACAAGGAAAACTATCTGTTTTGTAAATATATAACATTTTTGATAGACAAAGGATTGTCTGGATGCAGCACACAAAAAAAAAAACCATTTAAAAATACAGGCTTATATCCTGTGGACACATACTGAATGGCTTTATAAAACCTTATGGTAAAAGGGATTTAGAAAAAGGAGTTTGGCATGCATGTGGATGGCTGCTTCAAGCAAAAAGCAGAATAAGGGGCTAAATCATACATGATAACACAAATCTGGATAAGAACAGAGAGGTAAGAGATTAAACAGAAATTTACACAAAAGTTTAGATTAAAAGAATTTCAACTAAAATTTAACTTTAAGCAAAATCCTTTAAAAGACCCTGAAAACCAGAGAAAAGACATGAAGGACATGTATAAAAACAAATGGGAAACTGCTAGCAAAGAAGCTAAGGTATAATATGCCCAAGGAAAGTGATGACAGCTAAGGATAGAATTGCAGGAAATTGCAGAACAGAGAAAGGAAAAACACATGAAAAAAGAACCAGAGCAGAATTTCCCAGTGTCACGTGGAAAACAGGCTCCAAGAGAAGGCACTGATCAACTGCTGAATGAAGACAAATACAGAACAGACTTTATAAAGAGAGCAGAAAAGTCTGTAAATGAAGGTCTCTAGTTTATTTCCAGACTAAAAATTATCCTAATGGATTTTGTGCATTTATATACACACAGTCACACGGCTTTCATTATATAATCTCTTGGGATGTTTTGAAATCCTTCCTTACTGAAAAGATATCTTAAACCAGATTTTGTCCAGTCAAATTTTCCAAAATAAGATAAATTTATAAGACTTTGATTTTTACTCAAAGACTTTACTTTGTGTAAGCATAAAATAATTTTATCTAAAGCTAAATTGTTTTGTTTGTAAGTTTTCCACAGTGCTTCTGCTTCTAGTCTTGGCTTCACTATTCTGACTCTGAGAAACTGATAATATTTGTCTGTTCTGAGTTACAGGTCAAAGCAGGAATGTACAAGGAGTCATTCATTCTCTGTTTTACCAAGGCCAACCTTTAGCTTCCCTCAATTCTCATGCCTCCCTTTGAGGCTGAACAAGATAACAGTGAACAGATACCAAAACAGATGTGCCTCTGAATTAACAGCTGAAGAAAAGTCATCAACTGGTGTCATATTGAAACACTGACACTCATCAATAAGCAAAAAGGGATGAGAGAAAAGGAACTATCAATTTCTAGCTCTAGCATCATATTTCAAGGAACCAAACTTTAAATAAATTACATGGATATGGTGTGCTTAATGGCAGTAGAATTCTACCAACAGAATTCTAACAAGTTGTTGAAATCCTTTATATAATGTATATAAAATAAATTATGCATGAGCTTCTTGAAACACACTACATTCAGGAACAGACTGGTGTTCAAGAGAGGCTATTTTCCCCTCCTGAAACAGACAGGACAGTTTTGAATGGGTTCTTACCTCACTGATATTTGCATCAGTTATTTGCCCTTGCCTACTCATTAATTTAATCAGTTTATCCTTTATATTGGGCGGTAGTGACTTAATATCTGCAGAGTATCTGGAAAGGTTCTTTGTCAAACACTGAAGGCATCTGAAATAAAGGGAAGTTACAGTACAGTCAATAAGAGGCATTACATATCAGAACTAGAACAATCAAGCCATAAAATGTCATCTTCAGCTATGGTCCCTCAGACCTTATCAGTTCCAGTTGTTCCATGCTATCACTGATTCAGCTGTTGCCCTTTGGGATCAATCAGCTCATCCTTCTGTCAAAGTGTTCCCCAAGAAACTGAAGGCAAAATTAGCCCCTCAACTACTTTTTTGTGTGCATTCATGCTGTGATAAATAGAGGCTGAAATATTGGCTTTCTGCAAATGTTAAGTAATGTTAAAAGTAGTGGCTTTGTCACAAATAAATGTTATAAGGTAGTTTGGTTGTGAGGATGGGGTTTTTTTAATACTTTCTTATTCAACTAGAGACTTAGAAATAGCTAAGCTTATAAACTATTTGCTGGGACCAGCAAATAAGATAATATTCGTCGCCAAGAGGCCTATCTCCACAGATCAGTGATTTTGGGAAGAGAAGAACTGTTCCTGGAAAGGTGTTGAATATTAGTCGCCAGGAGGCCTATCTCCACAGATCAGTGATTTTGGGAAGAGGAGAACTGTTCCTGGAAAGGGTGTTGAATATGTATAATTGTTTATGAATATGAAATAAGTCAATATGTATGTAAAGGGAGTCCTCAGGACAGCAGGCGTGCTCTTGGCAGAGTGCCAAAGCACCCAGCGCTGTGACTTTTTGCTTTATTATCTCTGTCCCTTATTGTCTTTTATTAAACTTTTAAATCCTAACAGGAGAGTGAACTTTGTTTTTCACAATGCTGTCTCTGAAATTCTCAGTTGCAGTTTGTGCTGTTCAGCATCTGATCTTAATGAAAATCTCCTTGACTAAAACTCGGAGGACACAGAAACAACACAGCCAGTACAAGTGGCTGAGTGTAGGGGGAAGCAGCAGCCTGGAGTTATGCCAAATTAAATTTAGCATATAGCCACAGCTCTGGGGTCCTCTGCAGGCCACTGGTTTTGCAACAAAACCTTGTCTGGCATCACAATGCCACCAAACTGCAGGAAATTAAACTCACACCAATTAAAAACTACAGAGAGGTGAAAATATTAATGCGTTATAATCTGAAGGGCAGCACAGACTTAAGGCAGGAAAGAAGCAAGATTTCCAGCAGAGAAGCACATTAAAAAAACCCCAGCGAAGTTTACACAGTGTAGGAAGAGCACCTCTAGCAGGTCACTGCAGAAGACACTGTGTGTGATGCTGATTTCAAGCAGAATCTGGGCCCTTAAAGCCAGGCCTTGCCTGCAGAGACCTTTATAAACCTAAGCACACACCATGGTCACCTTTAACTCATTCCTGCAGAGAAAATGTGCAAGCATTCCACGCCTTTCCAGAACCTCAGTGACTGCAGGATGAACTCAGCTGACTGACCAAGAGAGAAACACGTACCAAGCTCTGTCTCAGCATATATAGGTTACCCCATCCACATTTGTTTTGAGATTAAACAGTTTATCTGTATACAACATTCCTCTACTTGACTGCAGAAATAAGGAATAGCTGTTTACCTCCCAAAAAAATTCTTATCCAAGACTATAAACGCACCATTTATTATCATCTCTAAAAACCACAGATGTGAACCTCCCCACAGACAGGATCTGTGCAACCTGGTGAGCAGAAAGCAGGGGCCTGTCTCACTAATGCACTTGTGCTTCAAAAAGGGCCTCTAGATCTAGACCAACTACTTAATTCAATTTTGCAGAAAATAATCCCAACCCAGTGCAGATAACATGGAAATCAATGTGAGCTACATTGAACTGCCTCTTACCATGGCATATTAAATTTAGCTTGAAGTGTTACTAAGATTAATCACATTCTTTACAAAAAGCTGGTTGATTTTCTCATAGTACATTACTGATGTGCACTTTAAGCAATTAATAATTTAAATTATAAAGGTTTTCACAGTAATTCTACTTTATAAGAAACTATGAAACACTTATTAGCTACACCATGGCAACTAATAATCTATCTTCAGTGCTTTAAGGTAGGAAAAAAATCTAAGACTAACTGCACTCTTTGCTAGCTGTTTTTCTTTTATCTTTCAAATCAAGTATTTTATTCCTGTGCTGTTTCTAACTTCCTCTGGAAACAAAGGAATTTGACATTGACAGACAACGCAGAAAATAGAAATTTTCAGTTCACCTTGAAGCTGCAAGATAGAACTTAAAGACCAACTAGCAAATTAGCTAAAAGAATAAAAAAGTAGACACACAGGATGCTAAATGTAACTGGAACAAGTGGATAAACAGACAATGAAGAATATAGTGGCTTTTGTGCCAAAGTTATGTAACAAAAAGCAAAAGTGCATGCCCTAAGAGAAGTTCAAGGCAAAGTCATCTTCTGCAACACTGGAGACACTTGGTGACCACCAGAGACCCCTTCAGATGACCCTCTAGGACCATAAAGGGACTTCCAATGGGAGGTGGATGCATGCAAATTTGTTCTAGGAAAGTGATGTTTATGTATTAGCCAGTGATTCGTTAAATCTTGGTATTCACAGACAAAAGACCCTCTAACTAATTACAGTTGGAAAGTGCTGTGTTTATTTATGTTTATTCAGGCACTGGTGGGTGGCATGGGAGCAGCCCCCTAAAGACAGGCCAGCGAAGTACAAGGTTCTCCACTCCCTATTTATTACCCAGAGTTTTACATGCCCTACATCTGTGTGAGCCCAGCAGCTCCCACTCCCCGCTCTGGATCCCAACGGGATCATTCGTCCTTCCCGCCTGCGCAGTTCCTCTCTGCAGTTGGGTCGCTGGGCTCCAGTTGGGTCAGTGCTCCTGAAGGATGAAGTCAGGAATGTCTTCCTCACAGTGACCTCTGCACCTTCCTGCTGTTGGCAGGCCTTCATGACCTGCTGGTACAGCCCAAGATCTCCTACTTTTGATTAATTATTATGAAACCCAGGTGCTGTTCTTGGTTCTGTTCGTTTCAATTTGCTTTGATGACAGTTCATTTATTCTGTTTCCTTCTATAAACAAAACTTAAACCAAAAATATAATGGTAAATAATACATCACTTAGCTTTAGCTTAGGCATCTAATAATTATCAACTTATCTTTTGTTTTTCTACCTTGCATTCTAATCAGTACAAATTGCTTCTAAGTCTTAGCTAAAATTTTTAACCTTTTAAAACCTTGACTCACCAGGAAGTACACTTTAAAGAAAATATATGTGCATGATGGAATAAACACCTTGTTTTAAAGTGTCACGGCATACCCGCTTAGAGGAAAACTCCTCCAGATGTGTCTGGCTATGCAATAAAGAATGCCTGCTTTCTAATACTTCGAACTGTGTTACAGAATTTGTTCTCTAGCCGGTTTCGGTATCAACATGAAGAAAAACTCAAGAGGAAAACACCATTCACTGGATTCTCTGGGGCCAGGCAAAGCCTGGGATCCTCAGCCGTCCCTCCGCATCTGGATTTGTAAAGGATCAATCCTGCTACCTCCCTGCCAAACCTCGTCACCCTGTCACTCCTGTCATTCCCTGTCACCTGTCCTGTACCTCCTCCCAAACAGGCACCTCTGACAAACCCTGCCACCTCTCCTGCAGCTCCTGCACCCTCTCAGCACCCACATTCGCTGCACCCGCTCCCCACCGCCGCCAAAGGCCTGCCGAGCCCTGTCCCCCTCCCCAGCCCCTCTCGCAGGGCGGGCAGGCGGGAGCGTGTCGGGGACTCACAGGTCCAGGAGGAGCCGCACTTCCTCGCCGGCGCCGTCCCAGCTCATGGCGGGGAGCGGGGAATGCGGCGGGGCCCGAGGAACGCGGCGGGGAGCGGGGAATGTGGGGCCGCCGGCCCGGCCCGGCGGTCGGTGCCGAGATGGCGGCGGCGCCGGGGGATGACGGGAGATGTAGTCCCGCTGCCCGCCCGCCCGCCTTGGAGCGCCTCAGGGCCGCTCGGGGAGCGCCGAAACCCCCCAGAGCCGCCAAAACGGGGCTGTCACTCTCCATTTCCAGAGCTTAACAGTTAGGAGAAATGTCCTGCCAAGCCTGGAAAAAGCACAGGGGAGGTTGGGAACCTTCAGACAACGGGCACAATGGCTTTAAGGGCCCTTTCCCTCCTTGCTGCCATCAGGGGAGTCATTCCACAGCACTTGCAGCGATAAGAGCCTGCTGTCTGCCAGGTCTTTCGTCCTGCAAGTAATTTTGTGTTTGGTTCTGCTTGCC
>VXAC01006723.1:491491-528827 GCA_013399225.1 Rhipidura dahli
TTCTTTTTACATTTCTGCCTAGCTGGTGTGATATAAATTGAGAGCACACAGTGCTTAGAAGTTAGCCAATTATTAACAAATAAACACTGCATCATCCTCTTCAGACCCAAGACCTGCCAGCTACCCGCACTAAAAAGGCCAAGTGATTAACTAACAGAAGGAAACGTCTGTTCTCACCAAATGAACTGAAGGATCCGATCCGTATCTCTGAGAAACACAGGTTGTTGCTGATGTCTGATAGCTTTGTTAAGTCAGCAGCTGAAACATCTGGATAAACAAATAAACCACAAGGATGCTGATGCATGATGATGCTGCAAGGCCTTTAAAATATACTTTGTGATTGGATAATTAGAAGTATGCATTAGTAGGTAATTGGATGATTCAAACCATGCCCTTGCGGTAAAAGCTGTAAAACCCCCTAAAGAAAAATTGCTTGTATGTGACCAGTTTGGCTGGGATACCTCATACACATAATTACATATTTATTCTTGCAATGCTGTTCAGTAATCATGAGCCAGTTATTGAAACAAAGGTCAACAGACAAACAATTTTTGTCTGTTAAAACCACATTTATTAAGCCAGCTGAGAGAAAGCATTAGAGCCCATGCTCTATGAAATTCTTCTTTGGTCCATATAGATTTCAGTAGGTTTATATAGCATTTTTACTACATCTCCCTTATTTCCTTTTTTTGGTTAGTATTCAATAAGCAAGTGGTTAGGTATACATTGCATCAAACTACTATTCATGCAAAACCAGCCAGCTTGCCTTATCTCTTCCCTGCACAGGGGTATAGGTAGATATTACATCTAGCTGCTTGGCTTCCTGTTTTACCTGTTTGGCCTACTAAATTTTCTTCCTATTGTTAGCTCTTCTGTTGTACTGAATTTAAAGGTTTTTTTTTTGGTTGGTTTTTTTTTTTTTTAAGTTATGATGCCTTGAGAGGCCACCTAAAAACAGACTAGGGAATAAAGGTGGGTATTTATTTGAAAGGCCTTCAAAGGTACACCCTGGGGAGCCAGAGGCTATTGCTAAAATGGATCTGAGGTCAGGAGTTCTTCACACTTTTATAGGTTTGGTTCATTTGCATATCAGGATTAATTCTCCAATTAAAGCTTCAGTTTAATGATGTAATTCCCCTCAGCTTGCCCCCATCTCAGAGGCTTTTGGTTTACACTTTTGGGCCTAGGATGGTCTGGGTGTCCTTGGAGAGCAGGCCAGGAGAGGCTTTGTTGTGTCTGCCCAGCACGAGAGGGCAGAAATTAACAGGCTACAAGAAACTTCAGAGTTACACACTGGGCAGTAGAGAATTTTAAAATTATAAATGTTAAAACCTAAGGCATCAGTTATAATCATGTCAATACTTTAATTCACATGTGTGAATTACAAGCTCTTGGTTTCACTGGCAGGCCTCCCTGGAGGTCCCTTTCCTGGGGTCAGGAGACATGATAAAGCTGTAGCAAACTGTGTGGTACTGACATATTCTGTGTGCCTGAGTGACAAACCTAAACAGCACACAGACCTGGCTGATGAGCAGCCAGTTCTTTTCCTACTTTTCACAAGACTCAGTTCACCACTTTCTCTGTCAGTGAATCTGGAAGTGGGTAGTCTTGTGCTGAGGGTAGGTTCTCAGCTTCTCAGCTGGAAGAAATTAAATAATTACTAGCCCAGTGACTTTAACTATCTAACCTCTAACAGGCTCCAGCAAAATGCATATTTGATAAAATAAATATGTGTCACCAAAAACTAATCCAGCAGCGAGATGATATCAACTGATTCCAGGAACTGTTGTCTAACACAACAAGAAGACAAGGTAAAACTACATCAATATGCTAAGGGGATAAGACCATCAAAGCAGAAAAACTGTATAAAAAGAAACCCCGAAGAACTGCTTTTCATGAACCAGGGAGGTTCGGACTGAACAGCGTCTGAATTTTGGTTCACCCAGGATCGATCGCCTGGCTCGATCCTGATTCAACTTGTGGCTTCTTCAAATTTTATACATTGATTGTTTAATAAATTCTCTTAAATTAGAAATTGGCTGAGTCGTTTATGACACCCCTGTTCAGAGGGACATCATCATGTTGCCAGATGAAAAATCATCTGCTCCTGGTGGGCTAACACAATGCTTATTCTTCAAAAGCCACTGGCTTATGGAACAGCACAATTTCTATTCTGAAAGAAGAAGAACTGGAAGGCAACCAGCCCACATGCCAGCTTCTACCAGTTTACCAGGCAGTCTGGTATCACTTTGGGGTGAACCACCAAGGACCACCTGAGAGACCCCCAGGACAGAAGAATGTGTGCATAAAGGGAAGGGAAAATATGTTAATGATTTCAGGGAAATTATTATCATTTTATGTTTATTCTGGGAAAATCAATGACTATGCACATAAAATACAGTATATAAACAGGAGCTTTTTTCAATTCAGCATTCACAGAGGAGATATTCCCTTGTGCATCCAGCATTGAATAAAGAATGCCTACTTCTTAATATGATATTGGTGTTAAAGGCTTCTTAAATTTTTACCGATTTTTGGGAACAATCAGGAACATCAATCACTATTCCCAGTTTTGAATCATCTGCAAACGTGTGAGTGTGCACTTTGTATATCACATTGTCAAGGTCCTTAAGGAAGTTGTTGAGCGATATGACCTTACTATAGACACAAGGGACTGGTCTCCAGCTTGTCTTTATGCTGCTGATCCTTTGAACTCAGAAGCTGAAGCTGTTTCCAATCTACCTCACTATATAAATATCCAATCCATACTGGGCTGGATAGAAACCTGATCAAGCCCAATGGAAACCTGATCTAGTTAAACATGTGCCTGCTCATTGCACGGATGTTGCACTAGATGACCTTTAAAGACACCTTTCAACTCGAACTGTGTTATAAAGACTAAGGCAAATAAAGTGTTGAGAGCCTCAGTCTTTCTATGTCTGCTTTATAGTGTGAGGTTCTGGTTTTCTTGGATCTCAGAAGGAAAAAAAGCACAAGTTGCTTAAGAGAAAAAGGTGTTTTAAAGAGTTAGTCTTGCATGTCTCTTGCAATGCTGCAGACCTGGACAGTCCTTTCTGGTGGAGCCACTGCTGTACAGAGTTCTGTGGAGAGGTTCAATAGCTTCATTGTTCTTCACATCTTTACAGTACTCTTCCAACTAAAACAAATCCATCTATCTCTTACTGTACAATACTGAATGTTCTAGAGAGTACAAACTGAAAGCATTTGCTGAAAGCATTACACTTTCACACATTCCCGTGGGAACAAGCCCTTACAAAGAGTACACACAGACTGCATTGTTAGTGGCAGCACACCTTGCATGCTCAGGTTCAGCAGTCCCTCATGCTAACATATGCTTCTCTGTGACCAAAACCTGCCCAAGTTCTGTTTGAAATCACTCTCCTGTGCAATACCTTCCGTGGTGGCCCACTGCAGTGTTCTTTTTTAGCAGTCACATTCAGGGGCTGGTGCACGTTTTCTGTTGTAGAAGCACTTCTTGTTGTCTTTCACATCCCTCTACCAGATTGATTTGGTTTTCCTAACTCTCATCCTTGCACAGTAAAACAGTTGCTCTATTCCTTCTGAGTCACCTGTGCTTATGTCCACCTCTTGCATGCTTCCTTTTCATGCTTGAGTTCAGTCAAGCTCTCCTTGCCCATCCATGCAGAGCCTCCTGCCATCCTTGCAGGTTTTCCTGCACACCAGAATGGGCCATTCTTGAGCTTGTAGAAGGTTAATCCCTTGTGAGATACAGAAAAATCCAACCAATCAAAACCAAAACAGCTCTTCTGGACTTGTTCCCTTTTCAGGACCATATCAAGTAGGTCCCTGAACGTGCTGAAGTGTGGCCTCTTGAAGTCCAGGACATCAGTCTTGGCTTTTGTCTTCCTCCCTCCTTTCAAGATCCTGAACTTCATTCCAATGGAGTTCATTTCCAGTAAAAACACTTTTTAGTGTTGAAGGATGGTGAGATCAGACTGACCAACAATCCTAAATTAAACCCATCACAGGGATGTGAAAGATAGGTGTTTCCTGACAAAGACTGGCACGGACAAGGATGTGAAAGACACATGATTGCAGAAGAAGAAAAACAATCAAGTGATAACATCTTATTTAAAAATAAAGCTGGAATGGCAGTGACTAGCCTAGCAACAACCAATCTCTTTGTGCTCTAAAGGCATAGTCCTATCTTCCAGCAGGGAGGATTTGTAGGAGTGTGGACATTGCTCCCTTGAGTGGGGAGGCCTATCAAGGTTAATCCTTGAGCCTGAGCAAAAAATATTTGCTCACGGTCATCAGTATGGGTAGTATCAATCAACTTGATAATTATTGAGACAGCTTTGAAACTTAGTTTCAAAGTTTGAAAAGCAAGGGAATCTTTCTGAACCTTGTGATTATGTGCATGTAGTTGGGTGACAGCCAAGTTGAAGATAAACTCCCCTCTGTTTGCACAAGCCCTCATCATTTACTTGATAACCACATCCATCACATCTTCATTTGATTGTCATCCTCTCTTCCCCAGCATTCTTAGTTTAAAGCTCTCCTTACCAGCTTCCCCATCCTATTGGCAAGGATGCTCCACCACCTTAGTCCAGTGTATCCCAGCTCTTCAGGCCTCAAAGAGCAAACCATGTTCACAGAAACCAAAACCCCACTGTTGCTGGCCAGCGGGGCTGCAAAGACACCAGATGGGCTCTTATGCCCTTCACCATCACTCCAGGGCTATCTGTGTCAAGTTTGATGCCATCCAGGTCTGTCCACTAATTAGAGAGCATTTGATGCCCTCATGAAAAAGCAATAATCCGAGAGCCAGAGAGGCCTCTGCAGGCTGTCCATGATAAATCAGAGTCCCTGAAAAGCAGCAAAGTTCCCCCAGACAACAGGTCAGCAGACAGGCCCCTTCTCTACAGCAGAGGGCTCAGCATTAAGGAAGCAGCCCTCAATGCTTCCTTCTGGTGCTCCTGTAGGGCTCAGGCAGTTCACTTGGCAGAGATCCCAGCCTCTTTTCTCTGACCACAGCACTGAGCATATTTTGTACTTACAAATGTGCAGGCAGAGCATAAGCATTTGTCCTAGCAGCAGGGATGACAAGCTTGCAGCTTTCACCATCCTGAGAGTTTGTACAGCCCACCCTGACAGACAGACTCAGCCTGCCCTCCTTCAGTACATAACTGTATGGTTGGTTTCTTGAAGCTGTCGAGCCTCAGAGAGGATCCAGTCTCTTTCACAACCTCGGATGATGTGTAGCACACTAAAGTCCTCCTGCAGCTCCTTTGCTCAATGAAACATTTCAAAAGGTGTTTCTCTCCCTTTGCTCCACACCAGCACGCTCCTTCTGAAGGTCTGTTGGGGTTGAGACCTCCAACATTACAGGGGAAGTTTTTCCTAGAGCTGCTGAGGACAACAGTTTGTGGCACACCCTCACCACTGCAGGGGAAGTGTGTGCTGCTGTGAGATAAGGCACCAGCCTTTCCCGCTCCAACTACCCCAAAAAGTCTGTGTGCTTCAGGCCCAGCTCTTACATAGCCCTCAACAGCCCCCTATTCTCCCTAGTTAGTGTCAGCTGGAACAAAACCTCCAAGAGCTTCATAAATCAAAGAGCAGTGACAGAGCTCTTTAGCCCTGGTAGCCTTGCTAGAAGTCAAGGCCTCTGTAGCTGTCTATTCCCAATAGCACTAGGCAACCTCAAGCTTCCCAAAGGCTTCTTAGATGTCCCTTGACAATGATCCCAGAAGGCCCTGGATGTAGAAGCATGAGCCCACACACTGCTGCTCTAACTGTTCACTGTCTTTTAGCTGTGCTTAGCAAGGGAGATTTTTCTGACTATTAAATTTTGCTAGCAGTGTTATTGCTCTGTATTAATGTGACTGACAATTATGTTGGCAAGGAACAAGGTACCGGAATGCATGTTGGAATAGTAATTTTAAAAACTCAAAACAGCTGGAAAAGTATATTGCAATATCATCATGATCTGACCTGACTGGCAGCCTGTGCTGACATCTGGATACAAAACAAGGAGTTGGGAGAGGGGCACAGCTGGGACAGCTGATCCTGACTGACCCAGGGGATATTCCACACCATATGGCGTCATGCTCAGCAATAAAACTGGTGGGAGTTGGCCACGGAATGATAGCCCACTGCTCAGGAGTGGGATACTTACATACAAGAGCTGGATACTTGATCCTATACAAGCATTTGTGGTTTGTTTTCTTTAATGATAGCAAGACAACACTTGCAAACAAAGCACTAAAGAATGGCAGACGGATGGATCCTGCATACCTAGTTGTGAAACAATGGCACATGCCTAACTAGTTCATTTTGGAACATAAGGATCATGCTGTTTCCAATGGTTGTTGTACAGTTCTTGTCCAAAATCTATGCAACTCAGTGGTTGGCTGATATTCCAACAGGCAGTGCCTTTCTCTCTTAGACATCCTTCAAGATATACTTTTCTAATGACATAGATAGTGTTTTGCAGATGTGGCATCTTAGCAATCTTTGCTTGTGATACTTATACATAACATGCATATCCTGGATTTAGGGTCAGTGCATAGATTGTGCATGCATTCTTATCCAAGGTTTAATTTTATTTAGAGACTATATACACACACGCACTGCTTTTGCATTATAATTATTACTATTTGTTTAATTATGGCAGTGTTACTGTCACAGTGATGTATCAGGTTTACTTAAATGTATTTGATTCCCTTCATGTTCTGACACCAGATGGACCTATACTGCAGTAAGTAATCATAAATCTTACTTGATTTGCAATTCAGAGCTCTGTTTACTGCTTAAGGAGCCAGAAGGTCACTGAGCTGTATTTAAAAAAAAAAAAAAATTAACACTGTCAGAGTTTAAATAGCAGTAAAACAATTTTATAGTTTCTACTCTTTCTTGTTTGACAGCTTTTTTTTTTTTTTTTCACTTACACAGTGATGGCTTGGTTCTTCAGGCACAAGAGATGATGGGATTCACTCAGTGAGGGCTTCATTTTCCATGATTTTGAACCCATGTATTGTGTGGGGCCTTGAAAGCTTTAGCCAGCCCAGCTCAGCTGCAGAGCTTCAGAATGACAGCCATAATGAGAGATCTGTACAGGCATCCCTGTGTGGGAGACTGCAGTTCTCAGACATAGTAAATGCATCACATACACAGGGTGCCTGGGATGCTTCACTGTAAAGGATGAAATCTTTTCATGTCTTGGAATAAGATACACAGATAAGGACATCTGGCTAAATAGCATCCTAGCAAAGAAGGGACATTTAGACACCCTTAAGTAATTTGCAGTTGATTATTTATTTACAACTGGCAGATTTCTATTATACCACAGGTTAAATCTTATTCATCTATCATGCTCTGCATGAAACCTTCAGAAATGGCTTCCATTTTTTATACTACTATAATGTGACTGTTAAATATCTATATATTATTTACATAGTGCCTTTAGCCATAGCATGTATTAAGGAATATTTAATTTCTCATGGACGTTCCATTTTTCTTGGACTACCCCTTATAAAACCACTCTGAGTTCTTAAGAGTGATGCAGAAGGTGTAACATGTTCAGTTATGTTCATTGAGCTCAACAAGAGTGGTGTCACTGCATAATTTTATTTTGAAAATAATATTCATGGTACTTCCATGGATAGTTAACTGCTGTTATCACATGGTGTGCAGAGTGAAAAAAAGGTAATCTGAAAATGTCAAGTCCTTTCCAAGAGTACCTGCTTTTTTATTGTTGCAATATATGATTATACAGAGATAGCAATAGACTGCTAGAACAATTTACCAGAGACAAGGACAGTTCATGGCCATTTTGAAAAATCCTCCATTTTACATTAACTTAGAGAAGCTAAACACATAGAGATTTATTGCTTTGGCTTCCCAAATGAGATTTGTTGTAAGAATATTGCAGTTACTCAGAATGGGTTACAAATGTAACATTTGTATGTGAAAGGAGGAGGGAAAACAATGGAGGAAGGGTTAAAAGAATGCCTTGTGTTGGTCTCTAAGTTGCAACATAACTAAGAGCAGTAAAACTTGTAAGCACCAGGAACATCCTGTTCAAGGGTACAGCATGTACCTTATCTTGGATGCCAGAAGGTTTCTTTGCCTAGCAGTCACTAACTGCTACTGCTCTCTGGTTCATTAGCCTGTATGAATTGTAAGATGCTCTTTTCATGCTAACAAGAATAGTATTTTTCTTAGAAAAAAAGTCTCTCATGTTTTTAGCCAGTGGAGTTCATGTCTGATCAGTGGACTCTGTCACTTGAAACTGGACTTGCTGCATAGAGAGCAGAGCTTGTGTCCTGCTTTTGTCCCTTCAAAGGGTGACTGTAAGTCAGTGATGGTGGCCCAAATTACAGATAATGGGCAGGTGAGGGCAAGGTAGTTTGTACAGCCCTCATTTCAGAGCTGGAGCTGAGGTGATATTGGTATAGGAGACCACAAGCAGTGCTGGGGTACAGTGAATTTTGTAGTGGGTGGAAGTAAAACCAGGTTTTGTCTCCAACTATTCCAGAAACGGCCTAACCTAAAGAGATAGAGTAATCTAATGAGTTACTTAACCCTGGATTGCTTACTGTTAAGGGTTTCAGGTATGGACAAGTTAGGACAAGAATAGTTCAGGAAGCCAAAGAGCTGAAGCTGGCCTGGAGGAGCCCAGCAGCACAGAGAAATGTGGCACTGAGATGGATCCTGGGCAGGGCTCATGAGGAAAGGCTTTGCTGGGGCAGAAGCTGATCAGCCATCCTAAGGCAGCCAGTGGTGTCCCTGTGGTGAAATGTTCTAGAGGAGGTGGAGCTGAGTCTCTCGGAGAGCTTTTCTCTCTTGCTCCTTTTCACTCATTTTCCCATTGCTGCTTGGGAGATGGGCTTCACTTGAACTCCTTTCTGCTCACCCCAGTGGTCCTACACACATGCTGTATTTTGCATAATCTCCTTACAATGGTCCCATCAACATTTATCACCCTTGTGCATCTTAACAGACATTTTTCCAGCCGTTCTTGTTTCCTTTTATTTTGCAAAATAAAATTTTGCTCTGTCTCCCTTAAGTGCTTCGGTTAATTCACAAAAAATAGCTACAAGTGCTCAGTTGCTTTGTCCTGGTAGGAATAAGTAATTAACTTCATTTCCATGAGCCCACACTAATTCACAAGCCCAGTGATTGTTCTGTGTCTAGTCAATGATGCTACCTCTGAAATGATGGTGAGATGACAACTGTAATTATCTCAGTGGTGGTCTGAATTGTAAATTTGGATTTACTTTGGACCTCTCTGTTGTGAGTTGATCTCTACAACCACTCACAAACCTTGTGAATTCTAACAAGGGCGGTAGGAAATAGGGTTTTACCACTGAGAATAATAATGAATTTGACTGTGATGTAAAAGGAGAACAAATTTAAAGCAAAATTGTGTAAATGGGGCGAGCCTGAGAAGGGGTATCATGGCACGATAAATATCTATGAACTATAGAAAATTTGTGGTGTCCAGTGAGGGCTTGGAGCTGGTTGAAATTTCTCCTTGCCTCTGTGTGGTGATGAGAATGCTGGGGCTGCAGTGTGATACTGAAATTGGCTAGGGAAGAGGCTTTTGAACACAATTTTGAAGTATTAGAAAGCAGGCAGTTTTTATTGTACCATGCTGGACACCTGGAGGATATTTCCTCTAATCTGGTGTGTCCTGAAACTTTGCAACAGGGTATTTATTCCATCATTATTATACATATTGATTACAGTGTATTTCCTGGCTAATACATACACATCACTTTCCCCAGAACTAATTTGTATGCATCTGCCTCTTACTGGAAGTCCTTTAATGGTCCTTAGAGGGTCATCTGAAGGGGTCTCTGGTGGTAACCGAGTGCCCCCAATGTTATAGATGATTTTGCCATAAACTTCTCTTAGGGCTGTTGTTTCTCATTTCATGGCTCTGCCACAAAAAAACCACTATATGCCTCATTATCTGTTTATGGACTGGTTCCAGCTGCATTTAGCATCCTGTGTGTCTACTTTGTACATTCTGTTATCTACTTCTTTGAAATTCATTGTTGCCTTACTCGGACAAGTAAGGCATCGTTATAGTCTACTCCTTTTATCAACTGCCTGTCACCAGGAATGTTTAAGGGGGGCAGCTCCCCAAAATGCTCTTCTCCCTGGCTGCAGGAAGTGGCTTGGGTCATGGGCCCAGCTGGTGGACATAAGTTCCCAGTACTGAGCAGTAAACAAAGTTTTGTGTGCTAAACTGTGCCAAGGCACTTCCTAATTTTTCCAGGCCTGTAACAATCTCTAAGTGCTTGATGTTGTTGATGAGGCTGGTAATTTAAGGTACACAATATGCCCCTGCTGCTCAGGTATTTGTGGATGACAACAGGCGGCATTAAAGAAACTATTTGTGAGGCAAAGGTAGATCTACTGCCTGGTTTGCAAGTCTTAAACAGAAGCAAGGCAATGCTTCTCACAGTGTGTGCAAAATAAACATCTTCTGGGAAAGAACATGGGCTACTGCTAGGAACTATTCAAGCAGAAATTAAAGGTGACTGAATATTTGGCACGCTGCAAAGGCTCTCAAATGAAGTAAAACTTAAAGGGCATACCATGTATATATGTGAGGGAAGTGGAGAGTAATAGTGTTATAAACGAGCCAATCAATATTACGATTAAAGAGAATTTATTAATAATCAATATATAAAATTCAGAAAGAGCCACAAAGCAAACAACGCCGAGCCAGGCAGTCGATGTTGGGTGAACTCTGAGTTTTAACCTGTATAGGTTTGAATCTCGCCTGTTCACAGCTGCAGTTTCTCTGAGGTGTCTTTTTATACCTTTTTTCTTCTTTGTTAATTTTATCTTTTCAATACAACAATATAATTTTCCTGTTTTTTCCACCATGTCTGATGACAGTTCCTGAAATTAGTAGCTGATTTTTGCTGTTGGAATCAGTTTTCTGGTGAAAGTATGTACATGGAAGACACATCCTGGAATCAATTTGCTGTATATACACACATATCATGGAGCTTTGCCAGATGAGAAAATCCCACGAAATGCTTATCTGTGGAATGCAATTGGAATGTACCTTGCCGGGGCTTTATTCAGTCAGAAATGCCTTGAACACCACAGTTTTTGTGAACAATGGCTTGTGCTTTTCTCAGCTTTAGCAAAATACTGTATTCTTTAAATTTTAGCATGAATTACTTTGTTTCATATACTACATAGGATTAATGCAGGTCTTTTAAGAGATGCAGGTGCAGAGCAATAGGAAAAGGAATGTCTAAGAGCAATTTGAGGACTTGATATTGGTTGCAGGTGAGTTCTTTTATCAAAAGCTTAGCAATGGATAAGTTTTTGCTCTGCTCTTTCTGCTTGACTTGGAAACTGTCAAAGATGACAAAACTTGAAAATTCCTGCAAATAAAGTTCTGTTCTTTAATTAAACGTAAAATTAACATAAACTAAACTTTCACCAAACACCCTAGAGTTTATAAGTGATTGCAGGGAAATGGCTGGCAAATTCTGTTGGCTGACCAAGCAATATGGATGGACCAATACTGGAGGCACATGTGAAGAAAAGAAACATGTTTTTCAACTTCACTGCTTCTCTGAGGATAGCATCCATCAGGAATTTCTGCACTTGTCTCCCGGTTCTCTGCTTTGCATTTCTTTAGCTTAAGCTTAACCCTTTGAAACTGTCAGCCTGGCTATCATGTCCTTGCCCTTCCCCTTTTAAATCCAATAGCTGACATATGTTGTGTAATTGAGAGAAATTCTGTGTCAATCCTGCTTTCAGACTGCTTTGTTTCTGTGAAATTGGCACCAAACTTGTAACACTTGCTGCTGAAGAAATAACGTAGGGGCAAGACAGGGAAAGGTGGATGATGCTGCCTTTTAATGCCATACAGAAATGTGTATTCTGTGCCAGATGTTAATACAAACATTTCTGGGATATTCTTTTTAAAGCAAAAGAAAAGCTTGCAGAATCAGCTTCATGGAATGTTTAATTCGTGGTTGCTGTAGGAAAAGCAGTTGGGACATGGTTGTCAATAATCATGCACTAGGCAGGAGACAACAGGAAAGTGTGTCATGGGAAGAAACCACAGGACAGAGATTTGAGGATGAGGGTCAGAGAACATATGCTTTTGGCTGCTTAGACATGTGTGAGATCTGTAAGAACTACCTCACCTATTTTAGCTTAAATAAGGAGAAGCTTCCTGTTAACTGCATAGTTACATAATAGTGAAACCTGGGGCTTTTTCAAGTGTCTTCCTCTTTGGTGGTGGCAGAGGGGAAAGAAAGAAAAATAAAGAACTAAATGTAGTTTACAAAAACTAACCACAAAAAAACAATGGAAAAAGGCTACTTCTCCTTGAACAAAGATTGAGTAAACCTCATTTTAGAAAAGTCTAGTCTTAGGACTCTTAACCAACCACAGACGTGCTCACACTTTGCTCTCTCTACTGCCCATTTTTGTCTTGTGCAAAGCCACATTACCTCTTACAGTGCTTTGTGTCTAAAAATTACCAGAAATGTTTTTCTGTTAAGTTACAAGAGCATAAATGTTGAGGAATACAGTAGTGCAGGTAGGTTGGGTTGCAAGCTGCAGGTTGAACTCTGCCTGCTGGGAGCCCCAAGCAATGAGAAGTGACCTTTGCACAACAAAGGGGGACAGCTGGGTAACTGGACACCCAGAGACACACCAGGAGCCCAGGACTCAAACCCCCAGACCCTCGTGGCTCAACAAAAGGGTCTTCCTTACTCTTCATACCTCCAGTCCCTGTATGAGCCATTCTAATGAATTTTTTCTTTATATGTCTCCTTTATGCAGTAATTAATAAAGTGAACTTTGCCATAGAACTTCATCAAAAATCATGGTTCTACCTCAATATAACATATTACTGCTTCTCTCTTTTGAGTCAAGTGCATCCTTCTTGCATGATGGAATCTTCAAACATTTAACTTAATTTTGGACAGTGCATCTGATTTGCCACCCAGCTTGTCTCTAAATGGATGTACTTCACATTTATTACAAGCACAATAAAAGTAGTAGGTGAAGTTAGACATTTTATTCACCCACTAAAGTAAAATTATTCTCCTTCACTGAAAGAAGTTCTGCAAGATTAATCAGTACAGCTGTAACCACTGAATTAGCAGAGCAGTTTATTGGGGATTATAATTAGTCCTTTTATTAATCTAAGTTTCTTATTTGCTTTTTAACAGCAATTACAAATAGTAACAATGACTCAAAATGGGGAGTTGCTTTTCAATCATGATCTGTAGGGCCTGGGTCACCTTGAATCAAACAACTGACACCTTGTAATGTGGGGAAGAACTATCACTTTTATTGGTTGTGTCTGAACTTCATCGTACGAGCACACAGAACTGATTTAGTGCCAAGAACCCATCTCCTGACATACTGAGTTCTCTGCTAGTTCAGGGGTGGATTCTTCTGGGCTCAGCCTCTTTCTCTGCCTGACAAGGACTTTATTTGATCACACTGGTAAATGTTAGAATGAAAGGTTGTACAATGGGCATCCCTATCAACTGCTTTTCACCGTAGCAAGTATTAATAAAACAAAATAACAATTATTATGAATAAAACTAATTAAAAATTTGTTTCATCAGGGTCCCAATTCTCCCTCATCATAATTTTCATCAGACCTGACCATAAAAATGTGTGTATTCAGTTTGTTGCCTGCAGCTGCCCCCGCTTGGCAGGCCCTGTGGCTCAGCATTCAGGTCACAGCCCTGTAAGGTAAGAGTTAAGATGCAGCACAAGCCTGAGAGCAGGTCAGTTCCATTGGCAGAGTATTTCCTTCATCCAGATAACCACAGACAGAAAGGATTGAAGATACTGTTTTTGTGTGATGTAGAATAAATCAGCAAGGGATAACACATTGAAAGGTATTTAAAGTAATACAAAACTGGGCTATGTCAGAGGTTGTGGTAAGTGTATGAAATCAGGCAGAAAATTACCCCTCTGGCATTCCAGCTTGTCTTCAGATCAGAGGGGTTGGGTGAGGCAGGTTTTGATTTCTGATTATAACCAATTTGGCACTATAGGTCATGTTCAACAAGAACTTTCATGGTCACAGATTAACACAAAGTGTAGTTTATTCAAGCAGAAGGTTGTAGATTCTGGTGAGATTACCACTGATAAATGCACTAGGTCTACAAAATATAAGTGTATAGTGCCATGTGTAGGTGTTCCCACGTGTACTCCAATGCAGCAGGAGGTGCAGATCATAACAAAGAGGTGTTGCTGCTCTGGGGAGGACAGAGGAGGCAGCCCAGAACCTTGTCTGCAAAGTGGGGTTATATTCTTGTTCTCCGAACATCTGACATTTGAAATATAAAATGCATACTTTTGAAAAAATGGAGACGTGACCGTGGTCAAATATGATTGGTTCAGGAATATCATATTGAGACATTGAGTCTCTTTGCAATATTTAAAATAAGTCTCTCTTAAGTATTTAAACTGAGTTTTTCTTAAACATTTAAACATTAAGAATTGAGTTAAAAGATTAGTTAGAATAGGAAGCAAACACAGCAGAATCTAAACAATGGGATTGATGATTAAGCAAAGAAACTGAAGCCAGAATAAACTCCTCAGGTTTGGGAACTGATTATTGGTTCTCTGATGTTGTTCAGCTGGGCTGTAACAAGAACCTGCAGAGGAAGAACCAGACAGTTACTGATGACCCCATTCAAAACCAGTTTTGGGAAAGGAACTGGGAGCTTTCCAAGGCCGTATGTATTGTTAAAAACTAAGAAGGTAAAAAGGTCATAGCGAGGAAGAAGAGTTACTTCATCCAGTGAGGGGACCCCCCCCCCCCATAATTATGAGACCACTGACCCATTTCCTCGAGAGAACTACGCATGCTTAGTGACTTTTTAGCTAATTTCTATACAGAGCAGGGAATGGGAGGTGTCCATGTTATTAATATTTATTTTGAATATTTAGAACTTTCATGGATAAATAGACTTTGGATTGCTTTGTAATCTGGGAGCTGTGCTTTTGGAGCGATGCTCACAGCTTCCTGGCGCTGGAATAAACATATCCTTTGTAACCCAAACGAGTTAGAGAGTCTTTGTCCGTTCCAGTTGGATATCAATATTAGATCTATATCCATATTTTAATAAATCAATATCCTGCAAATGCAGGATTCAATTTGGGAACAGTTGTTTTCTCACGCTGTTATTGGTGGGGATATTTTATAATGTGCAAATGAGAGACAATGAGGGTCTTTGGCTACCTTTGGTGGTTATGTGGCTTACAGAGAACCATGACACTTCAGTGCCCTCCTCCTCCAGCTGAGGCAGCAGCAAAGGCCATCTGACCTTCACCAGGGAGTCTCTACATCCTTATCTCCTCAAGGGACCAGAGTTATAACAAGGCTCCCATGGATGAGGGGGAGTGAGGCTGGTACAGAGACACTGTTGTTGTTCTGTGCTTCACAGAGACAACACTGGGCTGTGAGGCCTCTGATTCGTCACAGACAATGTTCTGTTGTTAAGCCTTGCTCCAGCCAGGTGCAGAATAAGCATGGCTTAGCTCATGTTTTCGCTCAACCATCCTCAATACTTCATGAGAACTTTGGCTGGCAAATCACAGCACTTATGAATCCTGACATGGCAAGCCTGGCAGTTTTCCACAAGTATCACCCAAAGAGCAAATCAGGAGTGGGAATGTGAGCGTTTAGAGCTGTTATGAACATTTTGCAGATGTGATGGACTCCCATTCCTTTTCCATCCACAATAGAAATGAACCTGCACGGGTATGTTTTTGAAATGCCACTCTGGCACCCAGCACAGTAGTACGGTTTCCTAGCCCATTTTAATCTCTTAAAAATTTATTGTTGACATTTTGATGTGTTGAATACCATGGCAATCAACAGAGTCCCTGATAAGAGATCAGCTTGCAATGGGTTTCAGTGAAAAAGGTCACAGGCATCATTACGTGATTAATCTTTGACAAGGCCAATTGTCAAATGATTACAAATATTTTGGAATCATGGTAGGTCATAACAATGTGATATAGTTGCTCTAATATTAATGTTTTGTGTAATGTGTTAAAGATCACCTGTATTAAAAAAAAAAAAAAGGAAAAAAAGAGTTATTGTGGTCTTTAATTGTTTCTTTTTTTAATATAAAGGATTTTAATGTCTTACCAAACTTGTTGGTTTGGGTTTTTTTTAACCTTACTGTTTTACCTCGAAGTTGTGAGATAATGATGGAGAAAATTACCTAGTCTCAGTATCTGAACCAAACTTTGCAGGTTTTTTTTTTGTTGTTAATCAGTAGCTATATCTAGGCAGTTAGGATTAAGCAGCTGCATTGTGAAATTTAGAGAAACTTGTAGGCTTGGCTAATCCTTTGTTTTAAGGAAAAGGGAGCACAATCCCGAGGTGAATGGGCTCTCTGGATGAGAGCCACCAGTAGTGAAGTCAGCAGGACTGAGCAGTAACTGGGGGAAAAGTAGTTCTGGCAGGGGAATTGCGACCACTGACCCACTGACTGCCTCCTCAAAGAACTATCCATGAGGACCAATTAGCATCAGAAGTGACAGATACAAATTAGCAAGTACACGTTTGAGTACCAAAGAATGAAAATGCTGTGTAATTTGTAACCTATTCATGCCGATTCCTTTGTTTGTTAAAATGTATGAATAGTTTAAGTTTTGATGATTGAAGGGTCAGCCCTTAGAGGGTTACTACACAGCTCCCTACTTTGTGCAAACTACAATAAAGAAATAGAACTATCTCTCCTTGGCACATGAATTTGAGTTGCTCACTGGGTAATGACCCTACATTTGGGACAATGAAAGCATGAGGACACAAAAAATATGCTAAAACTAACACTGAGGGGGTAAATTTAAAACTTCATTTATAGGAGTAATGATGGTCTTGTGAGGATGGGAAAGGGCTCCTCTGAAGTCAATTAAGTTGCAGATGGTTAAAATATTGAATTGACCTGAAGAGGGTTTGGTCACAGGAAATACCTGTGCAGTATTGTATGAACTGCATAGGAAATACCCTGGTGAGAACTTAGAGGGGGTGACTTGGTTTAGAACAACCTGAATCAAACCTGCTTTCAGCACTCCACACATGCATCACAGGTATGTGGTGTCCAAGGAGGCTACCCAGATTCCAGACACCAGAGCCCGGGAGTTCAAGCTGTGTGACCAGCAGGCAGGCACCACGACACCATCCGGGTGTCCTATCCAAGATCTGTTGTGACAGGGAGAACAAGTGGTGCTAAGTACTGACCACTCCCCAGCTCCTGGGTGGTTCTTAGGCTGATGACCACGGGCAGGGTTTGGATCTGTAGTTTGTAGTTTGGATAGTTTACCATCTTCTCAGTGATCAGCTGAGTTTCTATTTCTGCAGGTCATCAGGAGTCATTACAGTTCTTTGTCTGCATGTCTGTCCTGTGAAATGTGATGGTTCTTGATGACCTGCTAGTTGGGTGCTGTTAACACAGGCTCCTCTCCCTGATGGGTGCACTTGGCTGTCTCCACACCCAGAGTTTCCCATTTATGTTCCATTCACACCAAGTTTGGCCTTTCTATCACACTTCTCACAGCTAAACCCCTGGACATGGTTGTTGTCATCTAATTATGTGGTAAAGATAAGACCTAAGGCCAGACCTACATTCCTTTACTTTGACCCAGAGCACTGTTCATCACCAGGATGCTTTGCAGCTGTATTGACAGAAACTAAGAAGCCTCAACCACACTAATAAAAGAGTGATCCTGCCAGGTATTTATGCCACTTGAGGAAACCTTTATGAATTATACATAATTGTCTTCAGCTTTTCTTCATCTTCCTCAAGTTTTTGTAATGGCTATGTAATTCCTTTTATTATAGTTCCCACGTAGTATAAATACATGTGTATGAATATATGTACATTTGTGTGTGTGTATATATGTATGTAGATAGTTACTGTGTAGTTACAGCCCATAAATGACTAGGAGCTTCTTATTCCACTGCCAGCCTGAGGCATGTGTGGATGCAAGGTGTGATGCCCCTTATTGCCCAAAACTTGAGGTAAAGAATGTTTCAGCACAGCAGTTGTTGTGGGAAGGATGTTGGCAGTTGTTCCTTCTGATGATAACAGGACACTTTGTATTTGTAGGGATGCTGATCAGGATCCAGAGTTCTGCAGTCCTGAAGAAGACAGGAATCCAAACAATGTTCCCTGCAGTCTCACACCCACACTGTAGAGGCACTTCTACCTCAGCAGTGAGAATGGTTGATTTTTCTCTGGAAGGTTGGGGTTTTCTTTAGCTTGGTATCCTGTTTATCTGTAGATCACCCAGGAGAAGACTGTAGTTAAGAGTCTTCATGCATTCTTGCTAATCAAGATATGTTTGTTTACTTCAGATGCAAAATAAGGGTCTTTCAGATGTTGCTGTAGGTATCACATTTTCCTAAGGGTGATTCCAGATGGCCCTAACACCCTTTTTGTCTTGTATAGCTGTTTAGAGTTCCCAAATTTCTTAGAATTCCTGACTAGTCCTATTATGTTCCCTTTATTATTTAGTTTACAAATTAAGCTGTAAATGGCTGGCAAATCCAAACGTTCCTTCTCCTTCCCTGCCTTCTGAACATACCTGCTCTTAAGTTCATCAAACGAAACTGTTAAAGCCAAGGAAAATTAAATAGCCTAAAACCCCGATTGTCTGGCTTTCCTTCCTAACCTACTCTACCGTGGTCATCCAGCCTTTTCCTTCAGAAATAATAAACAAGAATGAGCTTTGCTGATAAAAATTCAACAAACATATGTTAAAAAGTTTGGTTTCCTAACAAAAACTCATGGGTTGTGGCCTGCTGATGCATTTCAGTGGTGCACTGAAGCAACATACAGTGTTTGTCCTTAAAGCAGAGGGGAAGGGAGGGGTGGCCTGAGGGCAGAACTTCAGTGGGAAGACTTATCAATGACAGCTCCAGAGGTTCAGCCCCCACAATTTTTTTCAGTCCGTAACTTGAAAATAATTGAATGGGAGTAACTCATGACATGATGTAGGCTCATATCCTGCAGAAACAGAAACAGGCTGACCATGTGATGGGAAGAGCCCAGGTACAAGCCCAGGCAGAGGTGGTCACTGAAGTTTATGAAGTGGTGTTTGGGTGGGTAATCACAGCTTTCCAGAGACAGTCCTTGTTTATCGATCCTCCATGGGAGAAGGCCCCTCAGACTTTAGGCAGCAAAAAGAGGCTCAGCCCTTTTATAGAAAAGCCCCTTGACCTCTGTAGGGATCCGAGGGACAAAAATATGCTGGTGCCATGTCCCTCAGCTCCATTCTTGTATGCTGAGGGCATCTGTCCCTGGAGGAGGGTACCCTGAGGTGCTGCTGTCTGTGAGGCTCTGCTAGTACAGCTGTGCTGGGCACAGCCTCAGTGCTCACTGTAGGAGCAGTGTGTCCCACCAGGCCTGGAAACAGCTGCCAGGAGCTGCTGCTTTCTTTGCACACAGGGAGCGGCATTCGCAGCAGACTGTGCCACTGCAGCCCTCAGTATAAACTTTTCTATATTCCCACTCTAAGATGCAATAAGAAGCTTTTAAACTTTTGGGGAATTTCCAGTAAGCCCTTTCTGAACTGAGTCTTCTTACCAGAGAGCAGAGAGAACCCAGATTTCCTCTTGGCCACAGTGGATAATAGGCTGGATGAGCCTGGCATGTGCCTTCCTGAGGTTTATTGTCCCTTTCAGAAAGTGATCAAAGTGTGTCCAGGATGGAGGTCCTCAAGCCTGTCATTTGTGTAATCTGAGTGGAAGGGAAGATCTTTGGGAATTGTCAAAAAGCTGTTGAGGACAGGTGTCCACTAGCTGTTTAAGGTGGCAGCAGGAAAACCCCCTTCAATGACTTCTTTTCTCTAGAGACAGGAACTATTTTACTGGCTTTCAATGAAGATATCCTTAAATTTCCCAAAGAGAATAGCAAGCAGGAGCCAAACATACTTCTCTCTGTAAGAGGAGACAGCAGAATATATTCACTCCAAACTGTTCAAGACGAGACAAAATCATGATGCACCTGAAACAAGTAACCCAGACCCAGGTAACTCTGGTGAACCAACCAGGCAAAGCAGCAGAGTTGAAAAGGCAGATAGTCAAACACCTGATAGAAATTAATGGCATTTCCCCCCCCTTTAAATTATATATAAATAGCTGAACTTGCTGGTATGACTTCTCTTAAGGCATGAACCTGTAGAAATCCACAAAACATATCACAGCTTTTCCCTGTTTTGAAAGTTCAGCCTGGAGAAAGGAAGTCTCATTAATCTGCTTTTTATTCAGTGCTTATGTCACTGTGAGAACATGTAATGCATTTTTGAGAAAGGCTCTTCATTTGGCATAGAGAACATGACTGTACACTGCCAGTAATGTTTCTTGTCAGTGAATAAAGGACTGTGAATACTGGTTCTGTGTACATTTTGGCTGGGTTTGTCAGTCTTGAAAGGTCCCTTCCAACCCACTCTGTGATTCTGTGATTCCAGCATATATGCCAGGCATTCTGGCAATGTATGACATTTGATTTAACAGGGTTAAAAAGCAAAAGCTATAGGTCCATGGATGGAGGAGAAAACACAGTTTTACCGTGGAATAATTGGCTACTTAATCTGTGTTTAAATTCTTGGGCTGCTTCTCCTTTTACACCCAAAATGCTGTTTGCAGGAGAAAAATGTCCTGCTACTAATCTGTATTATTTTGGAAGAAGTACCTCCCTAAATAAATTTAGTGATAATATGTATCCAGGAAAACAATGGGATTTTATCAGTTTGTTCCCATGAGATGCAAGTAAATCATAGCTTCTCTGTGTGACCTTGCCTCCCCACCTTGCTTTTCATTTTTCAAGGCAGGAGGGTTTACAGTGTGCTTTGAGACATCATTTAAGTATGTATTAGCTTAGTTGTCCTTTAATGGTTATATTCTAGCAGAAGAACAGTTATTCACTCATGAGAGATCACAGCCAAGACCACAGCTGTCATTAGCACTACAGGAGAAATAAGCTCACTAAAAGAGGCACTTCTGACACAGAGTGGTCCCACCAAATCCTCTGGAGTCCTGTCTTTCCCCAGCAGATGATCTCAGGCTGAGAGCCATGAGAACATTCAGAGAGTGAAAAAAATAAAAGTGGTTTGAAAAATTCATTCAAATGGTACCTACATGTTTGGGATCTCCAAGGTCCCGGGTAGCAAGCATGCAGGTTTCATGTCCGAATTCCCAGTGAGACACACAAACCATGACGGTCAAAATCAGAGTCTAACTTGTCAGAATCAAATACAGGAACATGAATGTACAAGTGTACACATTTTGCTACAGGTCTCGTTAAAAATCATCACTGGGTGAAGAGTTGCTGCTCAGTGTATGTGGAAAATTGCTGGGTTGTGCCAGAAGGTCAGGATGACCTCAAGAACCAATAAAGGATTCAAAAGCATACCAAGGAACAATGACCTTGAAGGCCAGTCTATACATCTTGGCTTTAAGGCCCATCTTGAATCAAGAATGTGAACTACATAATTAACTGCTTTGGCTCAAAACCAGTGTCCTTAAAGAAAAAGAAATTCCAGCAGTGGGAGATTGTGACCACCGACTCACAACCCACAGACTCAAGAAACCCCCTGACTCAAAAGATGGGCAGCAGTGATGTTGCCTGCAGGACTAGTTAGCAAACAAAGAATAGTTGTTAGATAGGGACAGAGAGGCAGATCCAAAGTGTAAAATTCTGCATATATTCTTCAAATGGGGTGCTAGCTCTGTGGAATTACCTGCTAGAGACATCTTGATTCTGCAGTCATGTAACTGACACTCCTGCTCCTGTTTGATATGGAGATGTTTGTCTTCAGCCACACAACTGAGAGCCCTGGTTCCTCTGATAAGGGCTGGATGAGCAAGCCCCTGCACCCAGACCGCTAACGTGGTTACCCTCACTTTTAGCTCCTCATTTCCTAACAAGTGGAGTCAAGGTCCATTGTGTGGGTCTTGGACAGGCCTGCTCTGCTGCCTTCTGCTATTTACATGGATTCTTATGAAGGCTTTTAGGCTTACCTGCTTTGACAGAAAGGGGCTCTTCATTTGGAAGCAGTGTTTGGGGTAGCACCAGCAGAGAAGGCAAGTCCTGGCCTAAGTCAGGACTAGTAGCTGGCTGCTTCTGCTGGGAACAAAAGGGAGAATCATTCCCTTGAAAGGCCACTCAGGGCTGAGGCATTAACAGCTAACAGCTCTTTCAGCAAGCTAAAAGCTCTTTCTAGCTCCAGACACTTGTGGGACCTGCCTGGAAGGGGAACTGCACCATGATGCATCCCCAGTCCATGCCCATCAGAGGCTTTGGAATTCATGAGCTTCCAGGGAAGAGAGTCCAATTGATTCAGTAGCTCTTGAACCCGATTGCTCATCCAGCTTATTTCCTTTTCTTTATTGCCAAAGGCTCCTGCCCACTCACCCTCAGGAACAGCTGGACAACTCTTCCTGCTTAACCCTTGCTGACCTTCTGTGAGTCAGTGGATTACCCAGGAGGCACAGCAGTTGTTTTCATCCAAGGTTTTTGGGGAGTGTTCATTTCCCCTCCAGTCAGGTGCCTCTCCAGAATTTTCATAATGTCTTAGTTCTTTTTTTAGCGATAAACACTTATCACCTGGTCTGTGTAGCCCAAGTATAGTACTCACCTGATCTGTTTAGATTCACTTACTTTTCACCCTCCTGACCTCATGGCTGACCCTGGTGAGATGCTTGCACTGCTGTGAAGGGACAGAGAGATGCACACAGCCAGTAAGAGCTAGAGAAACATGAAAGTATTCTCACAGTCTTTCACTCATAACTAATAAACAAAACTGCTGGCAGCCAGGAGTTCAGGTTCTCTACAACTGCAGAGTCTGGCCCAAAGATACAATCTATGTTCTTACAGAAAAATGAGCCTAAAATAAGAGGTGATGATGAGTCGTGGGAGTGGCTCAGCCTTATCATGCAACTTTACCTTTGCGTGGTTTCACAAGCAGATGGGTCAGGATTAGGTCTCACTTTCCCGGATCTCACCTTACCTCTTATCTGAGTGGTGCCTACTCCACCCTTGCACTTCTGATTTCGGTGAGAGCTGATGGGACCTACCCTGTGTGTTATTTTTTGTCAATGTAAACACTCTCCTGTATCAAACAAATTTCCTACGGTGGATTTTAAAGTGGAAACTACAATGCGAATGGCAGCAATCAGAATAGTGGAGGTGTGGTTTCACACACCCCCATACCCCCTAAGGCATAGGCATCACCAAGATGCATCCAGCTCACGCTGGACTTTGGAGGATGCATGGCAAATTGGTGACCAGTTCTCCCTGAAACAGTGACCCAGATGTCTTGCTGATCTGCAGATGTGACTATGAGTCAAACATCCTGCTGCATGAGCACTGTACAGCCCAGGACACACAGAGCATTCCTGCAGGTCAGCAGGCTGCACACTGTACTGAAATAAACGAATTTAGCAAGTGAAATGTTGACAGCATACATGTAGCATTTATGGAGCGAAGGCAAAACACAGCGCGGGGCGCTAGGCGATCAGCCAGAGGCGGTACCCATTCACTTTTCAGAGAACTGAAGCATCTTTTCAAACTCTTACATATTCATTAAGATCAGACAGTAATTTACACTTCACTCAACCCCCACTCCTAATCTCAGACTATTAGACGCCTTTAGGATCCTCTGGATTTCTTCAGTGTCAATTCGATGTCTTCCCTTTGTTGTAATTCAATTAGCAGACATCGTCTTTCGGAGGTGTGAATCTTGCCCGAGATAACAAACTTCCTGGGGTGGACACGGTTTATTTATTGTGTTTCTTTAGGGAGTCTGAGACTCTAGCTCTGTGATTTATCAACTTAAAAGACATTTATTACCATGGGTTCATTACTATGTTTCTCAATCTATTACAACTATTTCGGGGTTACAATTTACTCTAACCTTTTCTTACTTAACTATATTTTACTTTTACATAATTTCTACTTCGTACATAATTACATGTGACTGTTGTCTTATTATATACAAAAACCAACATTTATAATCCATCCGTTTATCACAGGAAGATATATTCACAATGGATGTGGGTTTAGACTGCTGTGTGTAGGGGAAATGTTTCTCTTTCACAGTCCTAAGTGCATAAAAGCAGGTAGGGGTGCTGGCTTTGGATTTACCACCTTGCAGCCACCTCTGTGCAGACATGAAATAAATTTCTCAGCTCTTTGTGAACTGGCTTCTTGCACGCTGGGTAGAACCTATATTTGGGGCAGTCACTGGCTGGTTTTGCTCTTGTTTTGTCACAAAACTCTCTGTAAGGTCTCAGGTTCTCTGCACTGTTGTGCATGACACACATGATCTCCAGAGGGGTGAGCCAAGAAAGATGTAAGGCTACTTTTAGGGCATTTGATAAGCTTCTGTTGTTAAGACACAACACTGAGACATTGAGTCTCTTTGCAACATTTAAAATAAGTCTCTCTTAAGTATTTAAACTGAGTTTTTCTTAAACATTTAAACATTAAGAATTGAGTTAAAAGATTAGTTAGAATAGGAAGCAAACACAGCAGAATCTAAACAATGGGATTGATGATTAAGCAAANATTTTATTTTGAATATTTAGAACTTTCATGGATAAATAGACTTTGGATTGCTTTGTAATCTGGGAGCTGTGCTTTTGGAGCGATCCTCACAGCTTCCTGGCGCTGGAATAAACATATCCTTTGTAACCCAAACGAGTTAGAGAGTCTTTGTCCGTTCCAGTTGGATATCAATATTAGATCTATATCCATATTTTAATAAATCAACACAATCCTGGATTGCTAGGTCCACAGATAGTGAATATGCCTTAGCAACTTTTAAAACAGTGTATTAACCTATACTGAAAGCATTCTTACTAAAAAGATCCAAAAGAACTGGAAAGCATAACAGAAAAAACACCTCAGAACCAAAGAGCTTTCCTGTGGTGAGTCCAGCTAGAACTTGTTTGACAAAAGAACAGACAAATAGGACTAGCAATTTAACTTTTATACATTATGCTAGTGATTGATGGCATTCAAACAGAATGCAACTTGGAATCCTAATCTGCAAATGAACTCCAAACTTTTATTTGGAATTTATGCAGACATTTGCACCATGAATACTCAGATTGTTCTGGAAGTGAGAGTGGAAATGTGCTTGGGCAAGTGGAAACATGAGAAGAAACAGTAGAACAAGAAGTAAAATAATGGCATATATTCTTATCTAGGGTCAGAAGTTCACCTGGATCACAGTACAACCTGTGAATGGTTTCATTCAATAACCAGAGAACAAGAAAATGAAACCATGAGATAAGATGACAGAAGGATAAAGGAATTGGGCTGGAGCCAGAATGGAACTAGAAAAGGAAAACAAAAGCAAAACAATGACCCAGCAGTGTTGTCTGAGACTCACATGCAGTGAAACTAGATACCAAGATTAAAGGATCTGTTGACTCTCGAAGGCTGTCCAAAAATAATGAAGAGGAACTTAGAAAATGTAGATAGGATTCAGTACTGGCATGTCCTGTCCAACATGTTATGTACAAACTGTCCTGGCCAGATTACCTGGACACACACATACTGATACTTCTGCTGGTGAAAATATGAGTCAACAGAGTCAGCTGATTTACGAAGTAGAAATCACTTTCCTTGTCTGTAGGGCCTTGAAGTGGGTTTTGTTTCATTAACTGCCATGTAAGTTGGCAGAAAATCCAAAGTGAGAAGGCAAGAAGAGATCTTTCCATTACTTCATTGTGGAAGGAAATGATCAGACCCACTCATTGGAAAAGAAAAAAAGGGTAGGAACCACACACAGTGGCTGATAATTTAGACTGAGTGAAAAAAAGCCATTTCTATATAGTGGCTGGGTATACTGATGCAGAGATTTGTGGTAGGAACACTAAGCTGGACAAATACAAAAGGTATCTGAAAGCACCAGCAGAAACAGCTAAAACAAGGTTAAAAGAACTGTGAGTGTTGGTGAACAGATTGTTACCAAGACCCCAGAACATCAGTGAGCATACTGGGAGAATGAACAACAGAACTGAACATGTGGAGAATGGCAGGAAGATAAAGAACAGGATCTGATCCATAAAATCTCCAAAGGGAGACACATGGAGGACTATAGCAGCAAAGTTAGTTCAGGTACGGTTGCACAGGATGCAAAAATAAGATTACAATCACTGCCAACTCCAGAAGTACCTGGAAGAGTGAAAGGCACATTCAAAAACCACCTGTTTTTCCCCAGTCAAAAGAGATAGATGACCACTCCTCAGCTGATATTCCTTGTCTTTCTTGTCCTATCCAAGTATCTTGGCCAGACCACAGACTCTCTTAGTGATGTGGCCAAGACAAATTGAATATGACAGGTGTTCTTAGTGGTTGTGTGTTTGATGCTGTAAAACCATGAATGTGAGTTAAATCAGTATTGTTTAAGACAAAAAGCACCCTCTGTTTCTCATTTTGCTGCATTAACAGCAACACAGACTGAAAGGTGGCTTATTGAATGAGGAAAATAAAAGCTCTGGGCAGTCCAGTTGAAGGGGCTGGTTGATAATAAATAAGTTTAGAAATAAAGAAGAGAAAACAGAAGTTGTGTGGTGGAACACCCACCTGAATATAACTGGAGAACAGGGGCCTGGTCACTGAACTGATGATGGCATGGCACGCTGCACACACCCTGTCCATGGCCAGGGTGGCCAGACCCTACCCATGGTCAGGGTGACCAGACCCTATCCATGGTCAGGGTGGCCAGCTGTGTGGTCACCTGTGCTCCTAGAGTGAGTGCTTTGCTCACCACACAGATTCATCAATCCCAACAGCAGTCACGTTTGGGATGTGGACTTAGCATTGGAAACTCCCTTGGCAATGCATCCTAATATCTTTATCACATTAATAAACATACAATTTCTGGGAAGAATAAGTGCAGTTGGTGATCAAAGACACATGGTGTTTCCCACGGACAGAAAAGTATACTGCACATGTGCCTGTGGTTAAACACATTGCTTAATTACACAATCATTAAATTACACATTAGGCTCATGAATACCATGGGACCATTGCTCAGTCCTAAGAGGTGCATTTAATGAGTGGGAATGGGGTCCTGTGGGGGTGCATCCTCACCCTCTCTCCTTTGGCTTGCTTGCACCTGCTCTATGATCTCAATAATTGTGGCCTTGGCCTTTGTGTAAGAGCTGAGCAGGGAAGTGCCCCTTCACCATACTGGAAACTCTTGCAAAGCTGAGGTGGGAGCAGCTCTGACCCTACCAAGAACTGCCTGGCCAAGGTGGGAGAGGAGAGTGGGAATAATCTGTCATCCCCTGACAGCCCAGGAACATCCCTTATCTGAACTGTAGCCTGAGTGGAACGGTACCACCCTTACTGGAATTTTTAACATTTCAGTAATTGCCAGTCCTGGATTGCAGCCAGGAAATTTACTGAGGAATGCCACTGAGGAATGCCAAAAGGCATTAGATGTGGGTTTTTCAATCACTTATGAAGGAAACTTGTAATAGGTGTACCTTTGTACATACACATATCTTTGTGTGTGTGTGTATTGACTTGAATACCCTATAGCAAATACAGTATACATGTTATTATCTTGAATAATAACTGTCATTATTGTCATGATTGTAGTTGATTATTGGTTAATTTTACATTTAAGGGCTGCTAAACCCTTTAGACGTAAATCATTGACCAAGTCTGAGCCTGAGTTTGTATCCAGCTGCACCCAGACTCCTTTCTGAGAAGGAGTTTAGAGAGGGTCACCCTTCCCCTTTTCTGCCTTGCCCCTTTTACCTCCATATAAATCACTCCAAATTGGTTCTATTTTGCTTTTCCTTTATATGTATTATCAATATAATAAGTAGTAGGGTGAACCTTGCTGTCAAACTTTGTTGTGCTTTTGCAAATTCATATAAAAGTCTGTTTTCACTGATACCTTCAACAGTGATTCTTCAAGCAACTGAAACCACTCATTTTGTGACAGGTCCAAGGCAGGAAGAGGCTGTAAGACAATTGAAATTGGCAGCTTTTCAAGCTGCAAGGCTAAAAATGCCACATGCAACACATCCTTCAACACCACGTCAACTGCATTGCGAAAGGCAATAGTCTTGCCACAAAAAAAACCATCAGAAAGGCAAGCTGGTCCCAGCTACAATCCTCCAAAAATCCAGTCAGCCATAAATCAGGTGATATGGTCCATGTTTGGAAATGTTTAGACAAAACAAATATTCTGGGTATATAAGGTCAGAGATCCTGAAATCCCCTTTAGGGCATAGCTCATCAGTTTGACTGGGAGGAAAAAGTTTCTGAGATTTGTATTGCTTGAACAGACAAATATACCTGAAAATTTGTCTCTTGGCCCAAATGGTTGCACCCATTAACTGCATTAACAGCACTGGTTAAAACAGTTAGTCCAGTGTCCTAGGTTAAAAATAGATGTATTCTATTACCACCAGCTGTGGACCGTTAGCTGTTATCACCTGTTAAACGACCCACCCCTGATAACAGATGATGGGCCATCAAGAAGCCACCCAATGACTCATGGACTTATCTCACCCTATTGTGAGATGCTCCACCCAGGAGGGGGAAGCCGGGCATTCCCACCTGGATATAGGCTGGCCCTAGAACTGCCTAGGGGGGTAGCCCTGTCTACTGGGTAGCTGGAGGACAAGAGCCACCACAGATTTTCAGTTGGACACCGGACCTTCCATCGGATCATCTCTTCATCTGGATCACTTCAGTTGGACTGCTTCTGCCACCCTAATAGGGTATCAGGTTGTATCTAACTTTATCTGTACCTTTTTTCCTTGTATTATTTTGCTTGTTTCTACCTTTTCAATAAATTTCAAACTTAACTTGTGACCTCCCACTGGTTTGTTTTCAAACCAACACATCCAGGTGAAACTAATGAGAAACAACACAAACCTCAGAGATGTATTTGCCCTTACTAAGGTAAAACTGAAACATGATTATAAAATGGTAGCGCTTGATTCTGCACTCCTGATTCTGAAACAGTGGTGCCTGTGCCATCTGTATTTATTACTACATTGGAGTTATAACTGTTACCCTGCTCGTGGTATGTGGGCTTTGGTGCAGTCTTAGGTGTACACCTAGAGATGCTTCCACTTCTGATACCAGTCATAATCATCCTTAGCAGATCCTACACGTGGTCATGTTACAGGTCCCTCGTGCAATGTTTGAATTACAGGGTTTTGGTTTTCTTCTGCATTGGGCTGCAACATGTACTGTTTGTGTGTGCTAAAGATATAACATTGAACCAGTACAATTTGTGACTAAAGTAACTGAAGTCTTAACAGCAAAGCGTTGTTATCACTCTGGTGACAATGGAAGCAACATTAATTGTCTATATAATATATTTTTAACAGGAAAAGCCACATTAATTCACAGTTAGAACAGCTGTATGGAAACTTCCTAGTACCTATCCCTGTTCTCTGGTGTTAGAATCACTCTCCCACTACCCCTCTGGCCCCAAAGATTGGCCATGAAATAGGAGATTTGTTTGTGTCCCTGGTTCTTCGTTGAGAGAAATTTGATGCTGATGGAGGAAACTTCCTCACTCGAGGGTCTGTGCTTGAATTTATTTTTATATATTTTGTAACATGCACCACATCTTCCTCTTTCTTTATTCCTTCACATTTCCTTATTATAACAAAACTCACTCTCTGTGGTTTAGTTTATATTATGTTAGATACTTGCTCTTTGTTCTCTCTGCTTGTTTTCTTCCCTTAAAACTGGTTTTATCCAGCTCCCAAGGCTACGTTCCTTCAGTGACTGGTAATTGAGCACTGCTAATACGTTTATGACCCTGGGGTCTCTGGTATCATCACGTGCCTGGACTTTCAAGGCCTCTGCTATCATCCTGCACTCCTACTCTTGTAGGCAATTCTAGGTCACAGACACAGAATAACGACCTATTTGCACTAACCAGAGTTGCATAAAAAACTTCTATAACAGTATAGCATACAATTGCACAAAGTTAACTAATGCCAAAATAATTTAGATAATATTATATGTAATCTGATTGTTAGGCAACTGCTGTTACATCTAAACAAACAAATGCAAAGCCTCTTGCAGCCCAAAATGAGCTCAGACAAAGCAACTGTTGGCAAATCTCAGCCTTGAAGCAGAACAGAACTAAAGCACAGCCTCTGCACCAGCAAAGGTAACACCAGTTTACTTGGGCTTCCAGGCTACACCATCAAAATAGAATGTCCTGACAATATTTCCAGTCATGACTCCATGGGTTTTACATCTGCCAGGATACAATGCCCTGATAGCATGGCTCATGTTTTCTCTGATGTAACTTAATATATTGGAACTCAATAGTTTTATCTGGGTGTGGAGTTCTAATAGTCTTAGCAGATTCAACCTCCAAAGTTTCCTTTATATATTAATGGTATTATAATACATGCATACAACACCTCTTTTTTCAACTGCTTCTCCTTAATATCTGTCTCATTATGGCATATTACTGGCATTAGTTGAAATTTTATTCTGTTGTGGTTATGATTCCATGCCCTTAGTAATGAAGGACCAAAACAAGAATGCCCAGCCACTGTAAAAGATTACCATGTGGGTAGAAGGCTTTGGGACATGAACATGTAATTTCAGCACAAGCAAAACATGGCTGACTATTGGAAGTTCAGTGTTCAGTGCATTGGGTGTGCAGCTGTGAACATCCGTGGGGATGAAATTCTGGGCAGATAATCCCAGTATGCAGGCCTGGCAGTGATTTTAGAGGTCATGAAGTGATAAAGGGATGAGTGGTTTGAGATTCAGATTATTGAGTGCAGGATTATGGTTCTGCATATTTGCTTGAGCCAAAATGTGGTAGAGAGATGGGAGACAGGAAGATTATTTCAATAAGGATCCCTGAAAAGAGATGGATAAATGGATGAATCAGTCTAGGAACCATTTGTGGATCAGACGTGAAAGCTCATCAGAGAAACAGGATTAGGAAATGGAGTGAAAAAATGGTGGCTGTGCCTGTTAGAGAGACTGCCAGCCTGAGGCACATGGTGTGGTCAGTAACAGCAAACAGCAGTGCCCAACAGAAACATGAAGATTAAGAAAACAGGAAACTGGGAACACACCCCACGTGTGTGACTCTACAAGTTACTGACTCAGCTGGAGGCCTTTGCTTCAAGGCTTTAGTGACCATGACCAGCCTCCAAGGTCTGAGGGTGAAGCAAGAGCTGCAAGTGTTGAGTGACCTTCAGCCATCCTGACTGCGTAAGCAGTGCATGAAAACTGTTACAGGGTTGTTACAGGAGACAGTAGACAAGAGTGGGAAGAATGGAAATTACCAGTTATCCCCCATCTCAACAGTTTCAAGAAACCCAGGTTGATTGGCATTGGGGGTTTAGTTTCTTGAAACCCTTTTCTACAATGAAGATGCTGTTCATTATGCCCTTAACGTCACTAGAAATTCCTTCAGAGCAAGACATTTTAACCTGGATAACTGAGTTGCATCAGGAATGGTCAGAGACACAAAAGAGAATAGAAAAATGCAAGAGTAGAAATGATGGAAGTGAAGGTGCCCTCTGGAATATGTGTATACAGCTTTGTGTTTGAAGCTGTTGACAGAACACAATTTTCAGGATAAAGGTGAAGGTCCTGATGTGACTATTAATAGGATGGGTCATCTGTCATATAAAATCAATGAAATGCCATAATGAAGAATGAGTACTTGCACCACAGTTAAAACGTGCAGACTACTAAAAATATTCTGCTGGTTGATATCCCTTTGATAGCCACGTTATTCACTGCGAAGAGAAGTCTTGGAATATTGGCAAGGAGTCAAGGACAGGGCTTGGTGTCTGTGATCCAGACTCAGTTCACAAACATCCTGCACCTGCTGACAACCATCAGCTCACAGTGACCCCTGCCTCTAATTACTGCAATACTGAACTGTGTGACATGCAACTGTGTGGGTGTGATGATCTGCTGTCAAAGGAAGGAGTGTGGAACTGGGGATGGGGACAACCCTGAGCTGAACCTTGACTGGATGCCTTCCTTCCCCAGCTGTCTGCTTTTGCCATGGGCAGTGGGGCAGAGCTGGCAGGTTGGTTGGACATAGCCCCAGGATTTCTCAGCAAGGGCCAGAGGATGGACACAACTAGGGCCACAATGTGGATCCAGGTAATAAAATATAGATTCTGTTTGACAGCATCTCCATAGCAAGTGGTACACTGTTTCTTTCAGTGAAAACAGACTTTTCTCCTATTATTAGCAAAAAATCACGTAAATAACAAGTGTGGGAGTATGTCTGGGAGCTTCATTATTCTGAGAATTCATGTGTGACTTCATTATTCTGAGAATTATGGAAAATCGGTGCAATGGATCAGTAGTGTTTTTTGTGTTTCAAGATGCAGGGAACAGTACTGTTACTGATGGTGGGTTTTGATCGGAATAAAATCAACTTTTTGTGGACTACAAATGATAGTAACCTGACCAGTTAATTCAGACTCAATCTTGTCAAAAATCAACATAGTGTAGAGTGATTATAAACAGAATCTGGGTACCTAGATGAGCTGAAACACACAAACAAGACATGCCATGGACTGTGTGTGTACTCAAGACAATGGAAATTGAAACCAGAATGTGCTTAGTCCATAGTACCTAGATTTTTGAATGCCACTATTCATAATCACTCCCAGTCCTAGAACCAAAAGACCTCACCCTTCTTTGTTTTTACTTCATATCTGATTAGTCATTTTCTCTTTACCACCTTTTCTCTGAGCCCACCTTTTCACTGTCCCTGCACATACCTGCTTGTTTCTGACCAGATTCCTCCCCAAAACCCCAAAACTCCCCATATTAATTCTTTCTAATTTGCCTTAATTCTTTTACTCCTGATGTTCCTTCTCAGCCTGGCGTTTCCAACACTGTTACTGTGGCAATTTGGCCCAGTGCAGTGTAACACATATAATTTCTGCACTGCATCAGCCTTCAAGTAGAGCATCCTGACACCACCTTCCAATAACTAATTCATGGTGGTTATGTTTTATGGATGCCCTTTCTCAGAGTGCTCTCCTGTCCACAGTTCAGCCATGGCATACACCAGGGCTCAGTACAGCCAATTCCTGCAGAGTACAATGTGTAGGTTTCCACAAATCAAGCACACAGGGGGGCAAAATGTTATCTCTTTTATATAGCAAAATTCACATGAACCCATCTAATACATAGTCTCTGCCTACCTATTTATTTACTGCATATTTGTTAGGGGATGTAATCTTACGCAATACTTGAGTGATTTGGGTGAATCTTACCAGTTAAGGAAAAAAAAGTTCTTCATTAAACAACTTCTATTGTAGAAGTTATCTGACAACATCAGTTATGTTGACAAAAGGTGAGAAAATTCAGCCTGGGGGGCAGATAACTTGACTCACAGTGTGCTGGTCCCACCTCATTGCAGGCAGCTCCTGTTTGCCCAGTATACTGTGCAAGTATACAGGCTTTACCAAGGAGAGACCATGCCTGATAGTGGAGGAAGGGGCAGGAGTACCACCAACACTAGGCTGGGAGGCATGCTCTGATAGCTTGGAACCTGAGGAATGCAAAGGTCTAGGATCCCTGAAAGATTAAGCACTGACTGGTAAGGAAACCACAAAGCCTTGGGCAACAAGTAAACCAGTACACAGTAAGCACCCCAAGTGAATCTGCTGCAGCAAACTCCTGATATCTCTGCTGTAATGAGAAATGCCTGAGAGAGTGTGGGTATGTGTGCAAGGGTAATTAGAAATGTAGCATGATATTGAGTTTGTTTTAATACAGAAACAAGTTTTAATTCCTCACTGGCATGGGCTCTTGGAACCCGTCTGGCATGTTGAGGATATTCAACTCTGTAGCGACTGATTTTCAGATCACAGAATCACAAGTCTATCTCAAGTTGGAAGGGACTCATAAGGATACTCATATCCAACTCCCTGCTTCTCACAGGACTTTCTAAAACCAAACCATATGACAAAGAGCATTGTTCAGATGCTCCTTGGATTCTGACAGATTTGCAGCCACAAGCAATTCCTTGGGAAGCTTGTTCCACTGACTGACCATCCTCTGAGTGAAGAACTTTATTCCTTAATGTCCAGTCTGAACTTCCCCTCACACAGCCTCATTCCATTTCCTATCACTGGTCACCAGAGACAGGAGAAAAGCACCTTCTCCTTCACTGCTCCCTTTAGTGGTGCATTCCTCCCCTCCTCAGGCTACCCTATAATCTCAGGAACTCCCATTAGGATTAACCCTTGAGGAATGACCTAGGCAATGAAGCTTCCCTCAATCTTATCAAAAACTCATGCATGACTAAGGTGGGAAGGCACTGTCCTTAGCAGAAGCTTTTGTTGCCTAACAAAGGACCAGAGATAGTCGGCCATGCCCTGACAGCCTTGGAACATTACTTGCCTGAATCATCCTGGAGACTGACAGATGACTGAAGCCCAGCATTTTGCAACCCTATAAGCAGCAGTCTTAAGTGAGACCCTTGGAGCTCTCCTGGACCTCGGTGGACTGCATGTCCATCCCAGCCTCTCACTCTGAGTGGGACACCTCTCAGAGACTGCCAACTCTCACACTCTGATGCTTGGAGGACTGTCACTGAAAGCTGACAATGGGGCCTGGGTTGATACCCCACTCCTCAAGGCTCAGCCTGCTGAGAAATGCAAAGGTATTCCGCTGACCTCGGTGTGGGGGGAATTTTTAATAGGTACCTTTGTACCCATCGCCTTGTATCTATGTGTATGAGTGTCTGAATGGCTTTAAATACCCTCGAGCAAGTCCAGTATGAATACTGCCAACTTAGATTTATAGTTCACTTACTTTGCTTATAGTAAACTCTATTGAATAATTTTTTAAGTGTTAAATTAGTTAATGATTAAGTGCTTCTAAGTCCTTTAGACATAAAAGTCTTGAGCAAGCCTGAGGCTAAGTTTGGCAAGAGAATCCATTCTGAATATCATGACCCAATGGTAGCACCTCCCTTACCCTTTAGCACTCCCATCCTTTTGTAATCCAGAGTCTGTGAAAATTATTTAAAATATGTTCTGATCCAGTTTTTCTTTATATGCTTTATTTTATGGGGTAATAGAGTAAACTTTGCAAATGAATTCTGTTAAGTCATGCTTTCACAAATATATATTAAAACCTCCTTTTCTAATAACTTTGATGGTGATTCTTTAAGTGGCCAAAATATTCATTCATGACATCCCCCTCAAGAAAGTTTTAGGCTGCAGTGGGGTCACCCTTCAGTCTTCTCCAAGCTGAAGAAATCAAGTGGCCTCTGCCACTCTTTGTAAAGGTTGCACTTGTTGGCCGTTCAGGATCTTGGTCATTCTCTTCTGGTCACTCTAATAATTTGATGTCATTCTTATACTGAAGTGCCCAAAACTACACACAAAACTTTCCCTATAGATGTGAGGTTGCACCAGTGCAGAGTAGAGCAGGACAATCACCTCCCTCAAACAGCTCAAAGTGCTCTGCTTGATGTCCATCCACCCCAGGACGTGGTTGGCCTTTTTGGCTGCCTGGGAACACTGTTGAGTCCATACCCAACTTGCCACCAGATCTCTTTTCATGGGGCTGTTCTTCAGCCTCTCGTCCCTATTATTAATGAGAGGTGCCTCTTCCTGAATTAAGGTGCAAACGAGACCATATGCTGGAGTCAACTACATGGATTTTATTTAACAACAAACATGAAGCGGAGAAATAGAAAAAGAACTAGAAAAGAGAGGAGAGAGAGGGAGAGCGAGATCCACCATCCATAGACCCAGGAGTGTCCCACTGGTCCTTCCTCACCCTGGCCTTCTCAGGGGTGGGGATCCCAGGCCATTCTTTTGGTGGTAACAGCTTTATACAGTCCAGGTTCTGAGTATCTGTTCTCTTCACAGACAGTGAATTTGCAGGACTCTTCTGTCTCCTTTACAGATGCTTGCTTTTCAGAGTGTGGCTTTTCTGCAAAATGTGGATAGGCAGACACTTCTTTATTTTGGTGCCAGGAACACAGGGGATTACTCCTCCAAGTGTGTTCTGCCTGCTTAGTAAACAAAATCCATCCACTTTATGTACTTTTTCTGCTGAGTCATTGTTATGTAAGTCCTTTTACATACTATGCATTATATGCCTGCTCTTACATTTAACCTTCACCATAATTCGTTTTGCTCCTTAAATAACTTCATCAATATTCCTACCCTAAGACAATCATTGGGCATCTCTACTGAGCTCTACTGATTGGAATCTTGGATATTCCCATCAAGATGGACAGGGTAGGGGGTTTCCAAGCAGCATAACTGGTGTGCATGATGGTCTCCAGAGTTTCTCGAACAAAACGTAAGACATCCAGTAGCTTCTCGGTGAGGTTTCTGTGGTTGCATAATTTAAACACAGCACTGTATTCCTATACCTTATACTGAGGTGCGGTACAAAAACTCCACAACCTGTAGAGTTGTAAAGTAGGCACGTATTTTATTCAGCGCAGGACGCAGGGGGAGAGCATCCTCCCAAATTCTTCGTACCTTTTACAGCTTCTAATCACCGATTTATCTACAAAAAGCATGCATATTCCATAATGCCTATACATATTTATTACCTGTCCCCGCCTGTTCTCCGCTTCGTATGTAAATCAGTTGCGGTTGCGCAGTCTGTCCCTTTTATTGAGTCGGTGGTCTTACACTGAGTCTGGGGGCTTGAAGAGATGAAGTAAGAGAGGTCTAATTCTTGCGAATTTTTGACCCCACGAGTTTTGCACACGCGTGTTCTCTCTTTGCCGTGGTGTCCCCTCCAGTTTTACAAAGGGGCCCCTCTTAGTTCTGCAAGCTCAGCGACATTTTTAATAGGTGCCAGGTGTCCTTCGAAGGGCCCCTTATCTTCTTCAGCCTTTCCTCAGTCCTTGGAGAACAGGATAATGAATTCCATATTGTCTCATCTAATCCAAGTTCCCTTTTAACTCTTAAATCCCCTGTTTCAATACTGGACAATGTTCTACTTGCAATCATAACTAACTCTTTTGTATGCTTAAATCGGTTATTTTATCTGACTATTTACAACATTTCTTCTAACTGAAGTCTCAACTGGTCCTCAGCTCGTAGCGAAATGTGAAAAACCCACTCTATTTTTCTGGAAAAATGCGCATCAGCGCTTGAAGCAGGGAGCTGTGGGAGTTCTCTGGAGAGCTGGGAAGGCTGGTAGGGAGGCAGGGAGGAGGGGCTCAGCCTGGAGGGATCTGAGCACCGAGAGGCTCAGTGTATGGCCGCGGCTCCCCCGGCGGCCGCGGCCCCGCGCACCCCGCGCTGGGCGGGCAGGACGCGCCGGCCCCG
>VXAC01006723.1:528853-554106 GCA_013399225.1 Rhipidura dahli
CGGTGGGGCGGCCGGCGCGGGGGGCCCGGGCGGAGCGCGGGGGGCCCGGCATCCAGTCCGCCGCTCGTCTCGCGGAATCAATAATCTGTTAATAAGAGTCCTGCGAGTGCCTGAACAAGGACAATGCGATGCGCAGGCTCCGGAAACGTCCCCCGCCCCGATCACCTTAAGGACGCAGAGGTTTGTTTGCTGTATTTCTCCGTAGGGTATGGCAATCCGGGGAGAGGCGGTTGAAAGATACTAAAAAAACAAAACAAAAAACCCAAAAAAACGAGGACCCCCCTCCCCCCGCCGCCAACAAAACAGACAAAAAAGAGTAGTCAGTGTCAGGGTTGAAGACCAGGTGTTTTGAGCGCCCTGTGTTTAAATTCTGTGATGAAAGTCCAGCGTTAGTGATTTTTTTTTTTGCTTCGGACTCGCGGACGGCATCACAAGGTGCGCGGTAAGGAGCCGGTGCTCTGCTCTGTGTAAGAGGGACATCTGCAGTCGCGTATCGTGGTTGAACTGATCAAACTGTTTATATTACTAAAGAAGAGAAAAGGTTTTGAAGAGGTATAGACTCGCTGTTTCTGCTTTGCGTTGTCTGAGTAGTGTAGTTGATAGAATTAACTCGCTTATTCCATCTGCAGCGGCAGATGGAAATGTGGGTGAAAAATGCAAGTATCCCATCAACGCGTAGCGACTTTCTTCCTGTGCTGTGGGAGATGTGTTTTGTGTGCCCGTGGCATCAATGAAAACCAGAGGCATCAGGTAGAACATGAGTAGATTTTCCCCTGGAGCACTGGATATGTTTCAGAAGCCCATAGGTATGCTGGTGGTTGTTTTCCTAGAAGTTGTTAGGAGGTTGACTCAGCTCTTTCTAGGAGCTCTGTGATAACTTTGGGCATTTCCCTGCTCTTAACTAGCCTCCTGGGAGGACTTAAAAATAGAACAAAACAAACCCAGCTCGTCATGACTCCTGGTAAATATTTTCTTCCTTTTGCATCTGAGAATGATGGGAATAAAACTACTAACATCAAAAACTTATCGCCCCGTTCCCTTGAACTAGCCAGTTGATGTCCCAAAACATTTAGATATTCCTGGCACAGAAAACAGACTTGTGATAATGATTGCTTTTATGTTACTGTCCGCGAAATTAAACCCATTACTCTTGATGCCTGTGCCAGTATAAAAGTTCCCCTGAGTCTCAAGGTGCAAAGTCTTGAAAAATGCACTGAGGATGTTCCCAAGATGTTTGCCAGGAACTAATAGTTCAGTGTTTGTGTGGATCACTGCAGTGAGTTGGGAGGCAGAGTTCAAGAATCCAGCCCCCTTTGTATTGCAAGCTTAAACAGTATTTTTTTCCCAGGGAATAATATGTTGTCTGATGTTTTGGCAGAAGAAAAAGAAACATTACAGCATGCTTTATGTCAAGTCTCTTCTGGGGTATTTTAGTTTCCTTCTGAATAGAAGCTTAAACTTTCTCCAATTCATTGATCTGCCAGATTTTTAGAAGAAGTTTCATTTTGTAATTTTGCTTCTATTTTCTATTTAAGGCACAGCTTTTTTGCTTTCCCCTGTTCCCACTCATCTTAAAAAAAAAGTAGTTGTAAAATCAATAAAATACTCTGATTTGCAGGAGGCTGTCCTTCAAACACTGTCTTTTTAAAAGCCAACAAATTGCTGAATTAGATTGTTTTCTGTAGGCTGAGGTGTTTTGGTAAGAGAATATTTTTATATGTTTCTAAAAATTACACAAAACAGTCTTTCCCAACTACTTTATTTGCCTTTTTTTGTTCAGTTTAATTTGCTGCAGCCATGAGCAACCTATCAGTGGGTTGGAGATGTGACACTTTGTCACAGCATTTGTGGTCTTTCCTGTAATAATTAACCTGTTGGTTTGATGTTGAGCCTTTCTTCTCTGTATCGAAGACTAGCAGTTGTCAGAGGGAGAGCAGCACTCCCCACTCCATAATTTAAAAGGGATGGCTGAAGACAGGAGTAAAGGAGGGAGCAGAAAGCCAAGAAGGTGCAATTCAACACTCTTAATTCCCTAGAGGAGTTCCTGCTTTGCTGAGCATAGCTATGAGAGCTCATGAAAAACCTTAGAGCCTGCTGGTGACTCTTAAGAAGAGGAAAGAAAAAAGAAAAGGCAAGGCAAAATGGTGAAAATACCCATTGTGGTTGTTAGCATTAGGTGATGCTGATCTTTGCCTTTATAAACTGTTACTGGGCACTAATGAAAGGAGACTGGTGCTTCACAGCAAATTGGAATTCAAAATCTGCCAAGGGATCTTTTGATATATTACTGGTAATCAGGACATAAGAGACTCTGGTGGTACTGTTGGTACGGGTCATTGTTCCTTCGGTAAAAGCAGCACTTGAAGCTTATTGGGTGTTGTCCTTTCTAGGAGGTAAGACCAGCAAGGAGCTCCTGTTCCTCCAGTGAGCACTCCACCTCTGTCTGAAGAGACACACAAGGTTGATGAAGTAAGTGATTCTTTTTTTCTTTTTAAAGTGAAATTGTGGGAGCCATTTTGTTGTCTAGTTTGGTTCATCCTGAAGCATCACAAGTAGCAGCATTAGTGCAACTGAAGAGGTAGAAATGGCGTTGGGGAGCAAAATAGGATTGGGCAAAATATAAACTTGCCAACCTGTCTTTGTTACTCAAAGTGATTTGTTAAATCTCAGTATTCATGGACCAAAAACAATCTAACTAATTAAAGTTGGAAAGTGCTGTATTTATTTCTGTTTATTCAGGCACTGGTGGGTGGCATGGGAGCAGCCCCCTAAAGACAGGCCAGCGAAGTACAAGGTTCTCCACTCCCTATTTATTACCCAGAGTTTTACATGCCCTACATCTGTGTGAGCCCAGCAGCTCCCACTCCCCGCTCTGGATCCCAACGGGATTGTTCGTCCTTCCCGCCTGCGCAGTTCCTCTCTGCAGTTGGGTCGCTGGGCTCCAGTTGGGTCAGTGCTCCTGAAGGATGAAGTCAGGAATGTCTTCCTCACAGTGACCTCTGCACCTTCCTGCTGTTGGCAGGCCTTCATGACCTGCTGGTACAGCCCAAGATCCCCTACTTTTGATTAATTATTATGAAACCCAGGTGCTGTTCTTGGTTCTGTTAATTTGCTTTGATGACAGTTCATTTATTCTAGAAACAAAACTTAAAACGAGAATATAATGGCAAATAATACATCACTTAGCTCTAGCTTGGGCATCTAATAATTATCAACTAATCTTTTGTTTTTCTACCTTGCATTCTAATCAGTACAAATTGCTTCTAAGTCTTAGCTGAAGTTTTTAACCTTTTAGAACCTTGATGCACAAAGCATTTTAAAGTTATATTCAATACTGTAACAGACAGTTTTTCAAAGAACTGTAGTACTTTCCTGTTGCTGACAGGGAATGAATTTTTATTTTTTCACACATTTGATTGCTAGACACTACTAGGCTGTTTCTGACTATCATTTGTGTTTCTGATAAACATAAGCAATTCAAGTTCTCAGGAGTTTCAAAACTGCATAGAGCAGTGGACATGCAGAGGAAAAAAGCAGTAGGGTTTCATACTTGGAGGAATTTCAGGGAAGCTACTTTAATGGAAGGATTGATATTGTAACTTTCAGTAGGCAGGAAACTTCACCAGTCAGAAGAGAAGCTGTACTTTTAAAAAATATTCCTGTATCTTGAAGGAAGGTAGCACTCTGCCTTCATTCTGGATATAAATGGTCTCCATAAAATGCAGATACACCAAAGAGCTCTTCCAGTACGCACTTGTGAAAGATTCCCATGACTGAAATTCAATTAACTTCTTAATTTGCACTTCAGTGGGTATCCTGTACATAGATTGCAAGCTTGTCTCCAGTGAGTAGCCATTAGGCGTTAAATGATTAGGGAACAATACTTCTAAAAGGGGATGTCTACAGCTACTGGGCATGTAAGACAGTTCTTGAAGTGTGCCTTAAAACTTGAAAGGAACTTGGAAATTCTTCAGAGGTTGAAGCATGGTCATGGTATGTCTTCATTTCACTTGTTTTTGTGAAGTGTGTGAAGTACTGAGGCCTGAACAATAGGCCCTGAAGTTGACTCTCAGTGAACCTTCCAACCAAACATCGTGTAATTGTATCCTCTTATTGGCGAAAGATGCGTGATCAATAGTGAAACATGTAGTGTGATAAGAACATATTTCTTTCTGTGTTTAGAGGCCCTTCAAGGCCATGAAATCAGACATCTGGCCTTGTTTGGAGGTACATGGTCAAAGCCAACTCCCTTGGTTCCTCCTTGGGCCCTGGCCAGGCATTGTGTGGAACCCAAGAGGACAATTGTTACGAATGCCGAGGGGAGTTGTAAACAATTTTCTGCCTTTGCCCAGGCCTCTGGCAGTAGGCAGTAACTTTATTGAGGCAGCCAGCACCCCAAAACCCACTCTTGTTGCAAGTTCTTCATAATGACCGATCAGGCCTATTACAACCTGGATTGTTTATTGAAGAGCCCAAGAAAAACAGGCATAAGACTTTAACCAGACTTCTTACCACACAGGATAAACGAAGAAACACTACTAGCAGATGACATACAGTGCACGATTAAGGTACCCAATTTTACAGCTAGCAAAGAAATGTTAGAGATTATGATTCAATGTATCTTACCAACCAATTCCTGATGGAGCATACATCACATCCTTCTCAATTTCTGGAAAAGTATCTGTGAAGATGCATCCAATTGTCATAGGAGAAGCCCTACACATTTCCAGGGAGTGTGTAAGAGGCTTTTATCTCCTTAATAATTTGTGTGGCTTTTATAATTGTAAAGAGCAGTGTCTTTAGGTCAATTTTAGGTTTATTTTTTTAGGTCTTTAGGTCTTTTAGGTCTTTATGTCTTTAGGTTTATTTTTTTTATCTTTTCGCACATCTGCTCTCCAGACCAAGATGTTGATTCTTACTTGTGGAAATCTCAGCCCTTTTGGTGCCCGAGATGACCCCTTGCTGGGCCTTTGACCTGGCCTGGGTTATCTCTTCCATCTGCACCAGCCATCTGTGGTAGAGATGGGGGGACATGTCCTGCCACAGCAATGAAACCAGATGTTCCTGCACTAGAAGGTATGGAAGCTTGATTATTCAACAGCATAAAAGCTGGAGCCTCTCACAGCACAGACTGAGACCTCACCTGTGGGTGGATGCACCTGAAGAGTTTCCCAGTTACCAAGAGTGGCTCTCCAGTCCTTCGCTGTGACTGGAGCTCCCCAGCTGAAGTGCAGATCTGGATGATGATAAAATGTTAAGATAACTGGTAATGTACCTTCATTAATCACTATAGGCAACCTGCTGTAGTAATGATTGGGTGCATTGCTTAGCTTATCCTTTTGTAATTCTTTGCTGTTGTGAGCTATAGTAAATTACTCCTTAAAGTTGTTGTCTGTGTCTTTTGTGCTGACCATGTCAACTGGCAGAACAGTGTGATGGTAAATAGAAATTTGCAGCTGAAGCCTAGAGGTGTCGGTATTTTCTAAAAAATGTCATTCCATCCAAGAAAAGGCAGCTTTGGACTCTGCTTCATCTTCAGCTGACCCTCTTCCATCATGGTAATACAACTGGAAAAGCATGAGCTATAGATAATACTTACAGATATGTGTTTCAGTTATATACATGAACTTCGCTACAGAGGCAAGGATATTCCTCTATAAAGGAGTCTGATGCTATGAGTAGAAAAGCTTTCATGTGTAGGATTCTGAACAGAACATTAGATGATGTCAATTTGTCTGATGAATCCAGTCCCTGTTATTAACGCATTTTCCCTGCAAATATTTTCTGTTATAAATTTCTTTCTCAGGCTTGCAGCTATTACTCAAAAGTAAACATATATTTTTCTCTGAGGACTGTAAGCGATAAATGCTTGGTTGAAACAATCAAGCAGTCAAATACAACCTTAAAGATTTCATTTTGTTCTGAATAGTGACATTGCTTTTGCTGGTGTTGGAGCTGTTGCTTGGTATCATGGAGGACTAGAATGTTGAAATTCCTTGTGAAGCATGGCTCTTCCAAATGCCTGGAGTCCATAGTGTTAGCCAAAGGTTCACTTCTACCTTTCAGAATAACCTCTTGGAGCTCTGTTTAGATGCTGCTTATGACAAGTTCAGATTTTTCTGTATCTAGTGCTTCTGGTTGTTGGTGTATGGAGTGGTGTTTATCTGTATTAGCTCATTTGTGGTGAGATGAATGACTTCTTTATTCTTGACCCGTTGACCATGACCACATTTCCCATGACACTTGTGACAGTGTTGCTGGGTACAATTATTAGCTGTAGGACAGTGGATTGGGACCATTGCCAGATGCTGTGGAATGCTTGATTTCTTGATTTTTGTACTCTCCCTGAATAAGCCTTAAAATGGAATTACATAATTGTAATTTCTCAGCTGCAGAATTTCCAGGTTCCCTCCAAGATTTGAGGCTCATTCAGAGGTTGAAGCTTGTTTCATTGTTTTTCTACATTTGTTTTGCCGATGGGCAGGGCCGGAAAAGACATGGGTACCAACTTAATGAGTGAGTGTAATTTACTATAATATGAAACTGCAAAGAATTGCAAAAGGATAAGATAAGCAGAGGATAAGCATCAGCTGTGGGAAGCCACTCCTGGTAACTGGGAAATCTGCAGGTTCTTCCACCCACAGGAAATGAGGCTTCTGACTTAGCTGTGAGAGAGTCCCATTTTAATTCTGCTGAATAAACAAGCTACCATAACTTCTAGTGCAGGAACATCTGGTTTCTTTCTCCTGCTGGGTTTCTTCCAAAGCCTGCCTAGGGCTCAAGGAGGGGGAACCAAGGGAGTTGCCTTTGATCCTATACTCCCTAGGCTAGATTTGGCCTTGCCTGGTTTCTAAATACTGAAACCACGTTTCTCCAATGAGTGGGTACATATATCAAATTGTTAATTATTTGTTAATGAGCAGATACCTGTAACATTTGCTTGGAAGGTTTGTCTACAAGTCAACTTTGGCCCAAGGTCTGTTGTTCAGGCCTTAGTACTTCATCATTTGGCTGGTGGTACCATGAAGTGTGATAAATGGAAATCTGCAGCTGTAGTCCTGCATCAAACATCTTTATTGAAACCAAATTTCAAAATTTTTTAACATAAATACTGAAATTGCAAACTTGTGAGTGCAACAGAATGTTCTTTCTGTATAAGTGGGGGAAACAGCTTAAACTTCACCCTACTTGCAGAAACCACCAGTGATGGAGATAGAGTGGTCATGTTGCTTTTGGTGTTGAAGAATGCTGATATCAGCCTGACTGAAACACCTCAAAATTTAACAATATGAGGATGTGACAGAACTGGTATTTTCCTGGCAGGGATGTGAGAGACAGATGTTTCCTGATAAAAGGAACCACTGAGTGGTATTACTAATCATGTATTTTAAATGAATTAATGTTCTGCTGAGCTAGCCTAGCAATGTAGGATTGACAGTCAATCATGTTATTCTATAAAAGCCCTAGCTCTCTTTTCTTTGGTAGGGATTTCTAGCACACCCCTTCTAGGAGCTGCACGGGTATTCTTCCCTTAAGTGATCCCCACTTCTCGTGGTTACTCCTTGGGGCCGAGTCAAAGAGATTTGCCCATGGTCATGAGTATGGGGGACCAAAACCAATCTCCTCTCGATGATTATTAAGTTAGTTTTGAAAATACTGATTTAATAAACAGTGCACTATAATAGCAGTTATAGCCTTCTGTACTGAGGGAGGTCATGGAGCAGATCATCTTGAATGACATCGCTTGGCACCTATAGGACAACCAGGGAATCAGGCCCAGCTTATGAAAAACAGGTCCTGCTTAACCAACCTTGATTAAAGAAAATTTAAGGGGAACACTCTAAAATGAGTTACCTCCCTTAGTTTTAACCAATCCCTTTCCAGCAACAAGGAAAACCAAATAAAGAAGATATAAGTGGAAAAAATACCAGTTTGCTAAAATAACCAAAATAGCATCAAGCAAAAAATAACAGTAATAGTCACCAGTTATTTACAAAGTTGCTGAAATCTCTTGGGCTCCCTGGGAACAAAGAGAAACTCACAATGGCAGAGTGACTCCTTCCCCAAGACAGCACCTGCCACGGGTGACTGCGTGTGGGGAGACAAAAGGAAAATGGGGGCAGCCCTTCTCCTCTCCCTGTATCTCTCTGGTGGTGGCAGCTCTGGTGGCTGGTACTCAGTCAAGGGCTAGAACTCGTGGAGGGACTGTGCCTCCTCCTTGGCAGAAGGCAGCAAAGCCTCTGGGCTGGTGTGACTCGGTGCCTTTTTGCCTCGGCTGGGTGCTGCTGGTGGGCTGGGGTCACCACACAGAGTGGGGCTGCTCTGCTTCCCTGGGCCCAACACCGTGCCTGTAGACAGGCCTTGCAAAATTCACTCTGAAATAGTTTGTGATTGAAATGCAGCTTCTGGAGTTGCTACTGTTGTTAGTAGAGCCAAAAGGCATGAGAGAAGCAAGAGAGAGCTCTGCCTGTGTGCCTCAACTTTTAAAGACTTTAAGAATGACATGTGTTCACTTCATCTCCAAACAAAAAAAATCTGCTAAAAATTGCCCCATCCCAGGTGCAGAATCCAGCACTTTCCCTTGTTAAACTTGATACAGTTGGTGACTGCCCATCTCTCTGACCTGTCCACATCTCTCTGCAGGGTCTCTCTGCCTTCAAGAGAGTACAGCTCCTTCTACTTTATTGTCCTAGACAAACTGATTTAGTATTCCTTTGAGTCCTGCATCCAGGTTGTTAATGAAAATGCTGAAGAACACAGGGCTGAGGATGCAGCCCTGTGGAACCCCAGTAGGTGACAGGTCACCAGTCTGATGTCACCCAGGTTACTACAGTGCTTTGTGCCTGACCTGTGAGCCAGCAGCTCACATGATGTGTTTATCCAGCTGCGTGCTGGACATTTTGCCAGAAGGGCACTGTTAAGAGACAATATTGAAAGCTTTACTGAAGTCCAAAAAGATTCATGTACTGGCTTTCCTAGATCAGCTAGGTGGGTTACCCTGTTATAGAAGGAAGTCAGGTGTGACAAGCTGACTTTTCCCTCATGGAGTCGTGCTGGCTGGGACTGATGACTGTTGTCCTCCAGTATCTCTCAGAAAAATGTCTTCCTTGATTTTACCAGACACTGAAGTGACACTGACAGGCCTCTCCTTTCCAGGGTCCTTCTTGCCCTTCTTGAAAACTGGGACAACCTTTGCCAGCTTCCAGTCAGCTGGGACTTCTCTGGACTCCCAAGATCACTCCAAAAACATCAAGAGTGACTCTGTGATGACATCAGCAGCTCTTTGAGGATTATTGGATGAATCCCATCGGGATTTGTCAGAAGTTGATAGGTAAAAGGGGGAAATGCACTATTGGAAATGGTGGAATGGGAATCTGCAAAATGAAGTAACTACTAGTCTTCATGTGCTTAAGGTTAATGTAAATATTAGGTAATTTCCAACAAATAATCCCCTATGTAACTGCTAAGAATTTTGGGGCAAGAAAACTCATGTGTGCTGGTGCTGTTGTCACATTCAAAATACAGTTAGAGAGGAAAATGAGAATGATGGGTGTTTATGTACTCTTTTCTTTGGGCATATTTAGTTGATTCAGGCTATCTTTCTGTGACACTGTAAGTCAAACGTGCTGAATTAGATTTAAGTGCTTTAGGTTAAATGAGACATGCTGCTACAAGTCTAGAAGCAGAAACAGGAGAGCAGAGTTTTACTGACCTGCAGCTGAACTTTTGTCCTTTCAGTTCTTGGAATCTTCTGTTTGCTGAACTGCGTTCTGGAGAGGTGCAAAATAGTTGTGATCACAGTGGCTGGCATTGAAATACTTATGTTTATAAGAGTTCTGGTTCTATTAGAGGGAGCTTTTAGCAATGAATAAGAATATTTTAGAGGTATTGTGAGTGCCTCAGTTACACTTGTTGTGGGGGAGATTTAGACCACTTGCAGAACCGCTGCCAAAGGTAGCTGCAAAAGTGGTTTTATTGAAGTAAAATGATGTTAAAGTGAGGCTTAAGAAAGTGCCCTGGCAAGGTTTATTCTCACTCAACAGATACAATAATAGTAATAATTCAAAAGCATTAATACATTATCTTAATGCCCTATGATACAAAGTTATGCATGATATCAGTCACCAAGGATCTGCAGTTGGTACAGGGTCTTTCAGCCTCAGGGAGTAACTTAGAGGTGACACAGCTCAAGGGGAGGTTACAACTATGCACCTGGCTGCTTAGCAGGGAGAGGTCAAAAAAAGGCTCCCTTGGGCTTTCATATTTGTGGAATGTAGTGGTTAGCTCATAGTGAAATTTAATGCCATGGAAAAGGTAGGCATAAAATTCCTTGCACCCACAACTTCATTTGTTCCTTACTAATTAGTCCTGGAAGAACTACCTGCTATTCATGTCTTATTCGCATGACTGGTGTTCCGGTTTCCCAGCTCTTATACATCAAAGCTCTCCTTGTCACTCTGTTCCTGTGTGGGTTTTCAAAGAACAGGTTGGAACTAGAGAAGTTCTTGACCTGGTCATGGTCTAGGTTTTTACTTCCTTGTGAGCCTGAGCCAAACTCAGTAATCTGGTCCAGAAGTTGAGCTCATCCCTATGACTATAGGCAATCCACTTTATTGAGCCAAAGAGGGGTAGTACAGGTACCTCTTGCCTCTGTCGTCAAAGTGTGTTGTATTGCACATAAGTGGTGAAAGTACAGTTATTTCATGAGTTGCTTAGTTTAAGGATTATAATCAATGCTTTTTATATACTATTGCACAGACAGATACTGATTTGAAGAAGGGTTGGAAATGTTTGTAGCTCATATTCCAATCCCAGGTGCAATGTGTGCACAGCAAGGAGTAGAGAGGGTGGCCTAGCTGACCTGGACATTATCATGATATAAGTTTAGAGCCTAGGAGACTTGATGCTGGCATTTGGAGGAGGGAGGAGTATATTGGGTAAAGAAAACAGACTGCAAGACACTTTCAGAAATACCTTTGGTACTGGCATACAAAAAGATTCCTTTAAAATAACCCCAACCCTTTACATTCTGGGCAGCACCCTGGCATTTACCAGGGAGAGAAAAAGTTCCTGGTGTTCTTTGAGGGCTGAAATTTGGATTCATATCTTGTGTGAGATTCCCATCTGTATGTGCTAGGACACTCAGCAATATACTGGTGATGAGAGACATCAGGAGTGGAAAAAACTTCAGCTAATATTGCTTGAGCTATCAATGGTAAGCCTATAGCCATAGCCTGGAGGTAGATGAGTAAAGATATAATTAATGCCATTCCAAGTGCAAACAAAATGAGCTTGGTAGGCCTAGTGGGTGGGGCACTGGAGGAATGTCTTTAGTGTCCAACCCAACTGTGCACAGATAAGAGGAAAGGTAAATGGCATTGATTGTTTTGGCAGCTTTTGAGACTGCATGATGAGGCAGAGAGGGGGCAAAATTTATGCCTAGGTAGCTGTCACAGGCAGAATGGAAGCTTCACACAAGGTTTATCAGGGTGACCCTCCTGTTGAGTCACAGGGTGCAGAAAGGATCCCGTTGCTTTCTAAACTTCTCCTCAGAGAGGAGTTTGGGTGTAGCTGGATCTGATTCTAGCCCCAGGCTTAGTCAAAGGTTTAGGTCTAAAGAATTATACAGGTGTAGCTGAATCTTTATACAACTTCATCCCACAGGAAAAGGAAGGCAGACCAATATGGAGAAATTATTTATTTTTATGGTGTTGATACTGACAATAATATTGATCATAATACTGGTTGGACTAAAGGACTGTAATCAGAATTGCATACTACACAGTATAGATAGTTAACTATAATTACAGTGACAATTTTAAAACTGGTAAAATAATGAAGTACAGATTGATATTGCTCACTCATATCATGTCTGTGGGCATCTCTCTTTAACTCAGCTTTGAGAAATAACCTTGAAGGTGTCCCCACTCAAAGGAGGAATCTCCACACCCAGTTCTAGAAGGGGGTATGTTAAGAGTGTTGGAAGCATAAAACAGTGAAGAAAATAGCAAAGCTCAGTGTGAGGTGGGGCCCAAACATCAGAGCATCAGTGATCAGAGCAGACATGGAAACCTGATGGAGGTTTGTGTTGCCATGGCATCAGGGAGGAATGTCAATGGGGAAAGGAGCAGTGCAGTCTCAATACCAGGAAATGTTTTGTACAATTGCTACCGGGTATACCTCCTACTAAGAAATACTGTGTACAGCATAACCACAGAGAACAGAAAATTTGACCACCCACAGCACTTTGCACAACAATGGCTAATAAAGTATGAAAGGACCCTGATTTTGTGTTTATCTGGGGGATGAGAATTTGAAATGAAAATTATAGGGACTCATCTTCCTCACCCTCTGCAGAAAGGGCACCTTTTGGTGAGACTTGTGTCCTGGGCTGTGCTGAGTGTTTTGACATGAGAAATTGAGCTTGTGATTGCCATTGTATTGTTAGGGCTATGTTTAGCTGCTCTGCAGTTTATGCAGATACCACTGGCAGTCCAAAAGAGCCACGTATGTTGTATTTAATAAACCACAGTGTTTGTGAACCTGAGTGCTTCTTTTGAATGCAACAGGACTTATAGTTAATACACTATTGGAGCACCCAGTGCCAGACCATTAATTATGTTTTCATAACAAGTTCCTGCTGTTAAAAACTGGGACTGGGCTTTTATAGTGATTGACTGTCAGTCAGATGTTCCTAGGCCAGCAGTTTCAGCTCAGTAGCCTTTAGTTCAACAGTCTCAGGTAAATTATTAGTACTATCACTTCTTGGTTGCTTTATCAGGAACTTGTTACATCCTCACCTGTGCCAGTTTCTGCCAAGAAACATTGTTCTTCACCTCCTCAGAGTGTTTAACTTTGGGATTATTGCATGAGGCTGGTCTCAGCCTTGTTCTACACCAAGTGCAGCGTGGTCCCCCTTCTCCATCCATCACTGATAACTTTCACCATCAGGGTATTGTTTGAGCTGCTTTACCCCCACGGAGGCAGCGTGTCCTGCTCCAGTGGCCCTGGTCAGATGCCAGAAGCCACTGGACTTGTGAGCTGACTGGCTGGGGCTGTGAAAAGGGGAAGTGAGTGCAAGTGAAAACTCACTGTTTTTTCAGTTCTCTGAAAAGAGACATGATGAATTTTGAGGCTTGCAGGATCACAGGGTGTTAACAGCACAGGTCACTGGAGGCAGGGGAGGTGCTTCTCAGAGTCCCCAAAGTAGGGGGAGTTTGATTCACAAGTACCAGGAAATTGTACCTTCCCTGGAGCATCATGGAAGGCCTGGTCCATGAGTGGTTCTGTCTGTGGAAATAAAGAAGCTAATGCTTTGTAGGCCTTGGTAGGCCTTTCTGGTTAGAAATATCTGCAGTGTTGCCTGATGGCCTCACTGAGTAAGAGTGGCCCAATTATTGGAGTGAAATGCTTGTAAAAGGATGTACTGTCTGGAGCTTATCTGAAGTAATCTGTATGTTACCATCCTTTCTTAACTGACATGTACCTGTAGTCCTGTGAAAAACAAGGCATGTAACCCAGAGGTGTATAAATATAAACTCTTATCACTGCCCCAGCTGGGCAAGGCTCAACTCAGCAGAGGCTGTTACTTGGCTGTTCTCCATGGTGCATAGCTCTGCAGCTACATGCAGTGATAAACTGCTGCTGTGCACATCTGACTAGAATTGTGTAGGAGCTACTCCACAGTGGAGGTTAGAACCTCCCAAAAACTGCAGCTCAGCAGGCTGGCTGGCTCTTAGGGAAATCACACTTGACTGACCTTGAGAAAGGCTGAAGGGGCTCCTGTAACCTGTGGACTATTGCAGAGGGTGAGAGAAGTGCTCCCATCCACTGTGACCAACTGAAGACAGAATTTTGACTGCCCATGAGGACACACAGATGATGATACCTCTGATGATGGCATGTGTCCCTAGATGGGAAGTGTCTGTAAGGTGCACCCTCCATGGCACCTGCCTGTCATGTGACATATATGCATTTCAGGTTAAATAGCACACAGTAACAGATTTGTGACAGTGATCACCTGATTTGGCTTGGGTGTATGCCTGTGGAAAAGCACACAGAGACACAATCACGATGCCTCCATTGACATATCCTCAGTTTAATAGTTGGGTCTGATTCATAAGCCTGGTTGGGCTTCAAGGAGGGAGGAATATGACAGGATTTTCTGAAATCAGGCTGGACCAAGTATTTCTGTCGTGGTTGTCTTGATGAATTTTTGTTTCAGAAACTAACATTCAGACAGGTTCCAGCCACCTGTTGAGCTTTTCCTGGGCAGATACTGCCATTGCAAGGACCCTGTGGCCCTCTGATCTCTCCACAGTCACCTCAAGCCTTCTAACACAGACAGTGGCAAGAGTCATAGAATTTTGTCTATTCCAGCCTAAGTGTTCATCTGGGCTTCAGACACTTGTTTGTAGGGAGATAACTTGTGCTTCAGCTTGTGTATTTAGATAGTGGTCAGCATTTATAAGACCATGAGCTAACACAAATAGGCAGGGTAACTTTTCCTTCACGCTTTTACATTTCTGACTTCTTTTATTTAAAGAAGGGAACAGGTAGTCTCCTCCATAAGAGCATCTGGCACCCACAGGCAGGGCAGAGCCCCAGAATAATTAGTTCAGGCACCTGCTGCAAGGCTCAGGCCAGTTGTGGTGCCATGTGCTGCATCCCTCTGTTGACACTGGAATGGAGGGACTTGATGCAGCCTGGGAGAGTTAGATTTGGAATATAGTAACAAACACCAGACCGACAGCTTTAGGGATAAACAGTTTATCTCAAAACAGCAGATGACTTTTGGGGATGGTCTTGTGTGGTTCCTCTTACAGAAATTCCTGTAGCACACAAATCAGATCATGGCTTACAAGAATTTCAAGGTACCTCCATAATGATCTCTACACCTGCTCCTTTTGGGCCAGGTTATAGGGTTTAACATTGCAATGGACCCCTCCCCTTGTCCCCAGCCTGGCTGCAACAGGGGGTTGCTAAATTTTTTTTTGGTCTTGATGGTGACAATTGGATTTTACTCTTGGTGAAGTTGTGTGCTGCATGTAGTCAAAGTTCCTCCTCTAGCAAGGATTTCACAGTTACTAGTGGTTGGCATCTTAGTCTTGTTTGCCTCTCTCAGAGTTATGTTCCCAGAAAATGTAAATGTCTTATGTTTCCTCAGCATTTGTCTAATTCAAGGATGTGATTGTTTTATCCCCAGTCATTTTTCAGGAAATACCCAGTGTACCATTAGCAGCCTGAAAGCTTCACCTTGGATGCAAAAGCCTGTTTTCTCCTCTGAGATTCCTGCATCACTGTAAGTACTGCCTTAACGCTGCTGTTGATGTTTTTTACGAATTTCATGTACAACTTTGTTTTCCTGTTTTCTTTTTGATTTACCAAAATAAGGGCATAGATCTGGTACTGATACCCAACTAGGACAGACAAAGACTCTCTAACTCGTCAGGGTTAGCAAGTCTGTGTTTAATTCGGGATAAATGCAGGGATCACTCCTTAAGCTGCATCTCCGAAGTTACAAAGGGTACAGGGTCCATTTATCTATGACAGTTCTACATATTCAGAATACAAATACATATTTATAACATGGACATCTCCCATTCCCCACTTTGTATGGAAATTAGCAACAAAGTCATTAGGCATTTATGGTTCACTACTTAAAATGGGTCGGTGGTCTTACTATCGGGAGGGGTCCTGTCCTGATAAAGTAAGAGCCTGTCTTCCTCACTTTGACCTGTTTGCCTCTCTGGTTTTTGACAATACATATGACCTTGGAAGACTCCCAGTTCCTCCCTTTATTACTTTTAAATAGGCTTCAGATGGGGAAATCAATAACTGTCTAGCTTTCCTTTTAAACTTTTCTTTAAGCTTATTAATCAGTGTTGCCTATTTCCCATTATAAACACAGCTGATCAAATATCAGATAATCAAAGCTTATTCTGGACTTCTTAGCTAATCATTAATTTTCTTAATTAACTCCAGCTGAGTTTTGCTTCCTGCATTTATTTTAACCAATTTCAACAAAGCTAGCCTTTATCTAAAAATCCTAATATTTAAATGTTTAAGAAAACCCCATGTTTCACTATGCTTCATGCCTTCTCACAGCCGAATATGTTAATGCTACCAACAGAATTAGGGGTGCCTTGCTTGCAGCTCACTAGAGGCAGAGTCATATTTCTCAGAATTAAACTAGTGGGCCACATTATTATGAGAGCTTTTTACTAAACTTCATTATTTCTTCTGTTGTAGTTGAAGGTATAATTGAAATTGAGTCTTACTGTCTGAAAACCCTGGCCTGTATCTATTCTATGGTGTTTCTTGTGCTCAGCTCTTAAGTATTGTTTATTGTGTCATGTTATACACATACCTTGGGGTTTTTTTCCATTGTTTTTGGATGAAGAAGGTAAATATAGCAATCTATTGTTAAATTAAAAGGTTGAATGATAATAGCATTGCCAGAATAATGTAAAGATTTTGTTAGTCATTAGTCAGTAGAATTGTTAGTTGCTTCTCTTTTTATACTTTACCTGTGTTCTGGGAAACAATTTATGCAGCTTGACATTGACAGCATTCATGTCCATTAGGGTTGTGCTAATGGGGTTGCTCTCCTACCTAGCAATTAAAGTTCAACAGTTCTTTTTGTGATGCATTCTAAATCATTTCTTAGTAAGGGAAATAGGTCTTGGTCAAAAGGTTGTAATTTTTGTAATTTTTTTTTTTTTTTTTTAGCATTTTGCCTGAAGAAAAAGAAAATAAGAAAAGATGGACTGGAATGTAAGGCCAGTCCAGAATGCTGATGCAAATACAAATGTGCAGAACAAAGGGACATGTTTCCCTCAGTTACTTTCTAATGGACATACCTTTCCTCAGACAAATGCCAGCTCCTCTAAAAATACATGCACTTATGCTGAAAATAACCAGGTCGTGTATGTGCCAACTATCAGCGTTGCCTTCCCTACTGTAAATGCTGAGGGATTCAAAACCTCTGATCAAATCTCAACAGGAGCATGTGTAACTGGTAATAATTTTTTTATGTCAAAATACTCAGTTACCCAACATTCACAGATGTACGTAGCAGCTCCGAAACCTCCCATTCAGAATTCACCTTTGCGGGCACAGATGAGTCAGACTTCTTGGCCTACGGTCTCTAATCCCTACAGTTATCCCTGCAGGAATTTACCTCCCCTGTCCTCTCAAATGAACACAGGGAATAACGTGAGGAACGCCCTTGGGGAGCCTCAGTATGCCTCTGCCAACACTTACACTGTGCAGCCAGAAATGCCACAGCAGAATTCTGTGAGGCTGTCCACACTACATCAAGGTGGCATCCATCCCCAGAATAATTCTCTTCCTCTCGGGACTTCTGGGCAACATGTCCAACACCAAATCTTTAATTCCAATTCTCAGTGTAAGGTTTTGTACTCAGTGAATCAGAATACAGGAACAAATGTACAGCTGCCACAATATCAGCCAAGTCAGATGGGATCAGAAGCTCCAAGAGGATGTTCTGTACCATCCTTGTTGCCTGCCAACTGTGTTTCAAGACCGGCAGCACAGTCTTCAATGAGTGTACCACAGGAAGTGCAAAATGTACCTAATGGATACAACATTAGCCAGCAGAGGTGCCCACTGGACCCAAAAACTGCTCCTGGGTTTAACAGCATCCAGCAACACTGTCAGAAGCAGCCATCTGGAGAAGTCAGTCAATCAATCAGGAATGTCTGTAATCCAAGTGGAAGTGTGACAGCAAGTCAGTCTTTTAATGAAAGCTCTGTGCCCTCCCCTGGCATTCCTAAAGAGCTGCTTGATGTTGTGAAAGAAATAGAAGCTCTTACTTCAAAGCCACTGAGTGATCCTGCTTCTGTTCCAGAGAGCCAGACTGGTGTGATGAACGGGCCTGTTAATAATGCTCAGGTTTCTTCATCAGCAGCAACACGTGGAGTAGCAATTACAAAGGAGAGACTGGCTTGGGAAGCTGAAAAGCTGAAATGTCTTAAAAAAAGGGTTGTCCTGCTTGAAAGGGTTCATAACTATAAAAAAAAAATCTATCATGACAAAAATGCTCTCCCTCCTCCTCCTCCTAGTTATCCTTGTTCTCCTCGTTATTGTCTTCCATGTGTGCCCAATCAAAATGTACCACCTTCCCCATCTGAAGCAGTGAGGACAGAGAGGCCCATGCTCAATGTTTCACATGAAGAAAGAAAGGATAAAAATCCAGCCAGTGCTGATAACAGAAGGTTGGAGGTGACTCAAAGAAACCCTCAGGTGGAGCAGGGAAGCCTTTCATCAAGCTTCACTCCTATTCCCTCTCAGAGCAAAGTCCCAGCTCAATTTAATAATCCTGAGAGCACCTTGGAACAAAGGGATGTGTATGTCGTGTCCTCTTCTCAAGGAACTGTGACTTCCTCAAACAATGCTTCATGTCTTGCTCAAGCAGAGAGCTCTGGCAAGACTGCATCAAAGAGTGTGCAAATTGGCCCCGAGAACTCCTCATTTCTTCAGTTTGTGTTGAGCAGCACAAATGTGTTGAAAGAGAAGACAGCTGGTGCTACTGCTGATAAAATACTGACGAGTCTCCTGTGCAGTGAAAAATCACTGCTCGATACATCTGTCTCAGGTGGAAGCTTGCTAAAAGACACTAGTGAGAAGAACGTAGAAAGTCTGAAAGGTCAGCAGGCATCTGTGGCTCACACAAACTCTCCTGCATCAGGAACAACTGCATCTGTTGATGCTAAAGCCCAGAGTGAGGTGGCTCAGAAAAAAACACCATTTACTGAAAATGCATCCTTTAACCAGAGCAATTGTAGTTACTCCATGGAAGAGCTGGCTGCATGCCTGCGCTTGTGGGGGAGGTATCCCTCAGAGTCTGTAAGTGTGCAAGATAAACAGTCAAATCCAAGTCCCACAGCAAATCAGATTTCACCCTCCAGCCAAAACACGAAGAAGAGAGGGAAAAAAAATGTTCTGGCTAGCATGGATGAGGCAGTTTTGCCTGTAACAACTACCTCTGTGGCACAAAAACTCGATACACTGACTTCCAGTTTGACAAAAAATTTTGAACCCCAAGTTGCAGTTGTCTCTCCTTTAGTACTTTGTGAACAGAGAACAGTAAGTGAGCAGGCAGGCAAGATTCCAACACCTGAAAGTAAAACCTATCCAGTGATTGACCTGGAGAGCGCATGTAGTTTGCTAGAAGAAGAGAAAAATGGTTTAAGTGTGGCAAGTACTGCCAGAGGACCAACAGAAAATGCTTGGTCATCACCCAGTGAGTGTGTTCTGGAACAAAAAGTGGACGCAGATTTGCAGCAGATCAAATTAGATGATGAAAACCACAGGAAAGTTACTCAATCTGCACAAGCTGCCAGAAAAAATCTGCATATTGGACTACAAAACAAGGCTTCTCTTCCTGAATCAGACATAAATTTTTGTAGTCAAATCTCTCAAGAAGGTGTAAGAGACCATGAAGACAAGCAAGCTGTGTTAGAGGTGGGAGATACATCCACAGCTGTGCTGGGAAATGAGATGTTCTGTATTTCTAGTGTATGCTCTCTTGTTGAAGGTGATAAATTTTATAATCCACAAATAGCAGGCATCTTCAGGTCAGTGTATGAGACACATGCATCAGAAGGAGATGCATCTGCTGCAAGGCAAAAGGAACAACATCTGGACTTGCATAAAACTGAGCCGAGCAGTAACACTTCCCAAAGAGAAAGCTTGCTGCTAAAGATGTTGGAAGAATCATCAAGTAATTTGGAGAAGGAAAGCAGCAGCAATCCTCTTAAAGAAGTTTCTACCTCTGAACAAAATGTGTCATCCAAGGCATCTTTCAAGCATCCTGAAAATGACTTAGAAAGTCTTGCTAATATAAACCAGAAGTTAGCTCAAAATTCACTGGATTCCCCTATCAGCACAACTGCTAAAACAAATGCATCCACTGTTCCAGGAGACCACAGTAAACAAAATTCCATGCCCAGTAAAGATAGCACAGAGAAGGAGGGGAACCTTTTTGGAACAGAACCGAGTAAATATCTGAAAGATCAGCTGTTTGATCTAGTGCAAGAGTTTCCATATGGCATTGAAGGTGCTGATATGCTAACAAAAGAAGCAGCACGAAATCGTTCTGTGGCTGGAGGGATGGAGAACCAGTCTCAAAAAGAGGTTAAAATTTGTGACAAGAATTCTCATTTGAAGGATCCAGTAAATCAGAATAAAATTGCAGTGTTAAGCTCTGATCAGGTTCAAGAACCGTCTCGTGGACACAACCAGTGCCCCTCTAGTGACAGCAAGAAAGCAGTGAGTCAACAATCAGAAAAGGCTTCAGCTGACAAGGACAACCTTGAAGGCAGTGTCCAGCCTAGTCAGAATCTATGTGAGAAGGAAAAAGACCCACAAGAAACTTCTAAGCCCAGCGAAAAAAGTGAAGATTGCTCTTTAACGGGATGTGAATCTGTAGCATGTAAAACACCACATAGTCCCTCTCAGTTAGAAACATCTTGTCCAGAGAAAAACAATTGTCAGCTTTCAAAAGCTGAAAGTACTGGCTCTGCAGAGAGAGAAGAAAACAACAGTCAGTCTGATGCCTCGAAAAAGAAAAACTGTGCAGTGGGAAGCCTGACAATTTCTGAAAAAATCACAGACAGTATTAGCAAAAATAAAGATACTTGCAAATACACTTCTGCAATGAACAAAAAAGCTAGCCCAAAGGTGGATAATGAATGCAAACTGCCTACAACACAGCAGGAAAAAATTGGGCCACTTAATTCCTCTGAAAACCAGGATGCTGATAAAGGGAAAAGCAGCAGTTGTAAGGAAAATCGGCAAGTTGACAAAGCAACCCAATTGTCATATAGAGAATTTCATTCTGACAAAAAAGAGCACCGGACAGCATCACAAGAGTTACCAGAGAAAACTGATCATACACACGCTGACAACACGGCAAAGTTGTCTGGAAAGAAGGAGAGAGTTTTCAAAACTGAGCCCCTTTCAGATGATACACCCACACCAGGTTTGGCCATGAAATCCAAAATGGAAATTAACCAGTTTGTGAAGTCAGACACTGCTGAAATTAAACATTCTGACGTCAGTCAAGGACAAAAAATTAAGACTTGTGAAGAGAACTCAGCTGAAAGACAAAACAGTAAGAAACAAAAGGAGATGCTTAGGCAAGATGTAGGAATTAGTGTCAAAGAGCAAGTGAAATTACCAGCAGCAAAACATAAAAAAAAATTGAGTAGTTACCGAACTGATGCTGTGAACTTCTCAGATGGTAGCACTGTAGACTTCAAATCAAGAAACATAAAATATTCTCAGCATAAATCTGTGAAAGGTCATCCTTTGCAGGAACAGCCATACAAACGGAAGATGAAAGAAAATATGGTTGGGAAGAGAGAATTTAAGAAAGCAAAGCTAGAAGAGGAAAGACTGAAACACTCTGAAGCAAAGAGTTCTAAGCAGCTTGCACATAACTGCATCCTAAATCCTGACAAAGCTAAAAAATTGAATGGAGAAAACGGTTGGAAACCGAGGAGTTCCTTAGGAGATTGCTCTGTGCTTAAACTGCAGAGGAAAAGGGCTCGAACTTCTAGCATGTCTAGAAGCTACTTTTCTAGCAAAGAAAGGCGTCTCGATAGTCAAAACAAAGACAAGTGCTCTGACAAAATGTTTCCTGATAAAAATCTTCTATACCTAAACAGAAGAAATAACAGACTAAAGCTGCATCTTCAAAAGGAGCCCAAAAAGCACTACCTGAACAGAGTGGCGTTCAAACGTACAGCACAGGAGCGCATCTACCTGACAAAATTAGAGACATCACCTGTCAGACCCGTCTGGCACAGAACCACCAAAGTGTCACAGAGCAGCGACTCCAAAAGAGATGTGTCTGTCTCAACAGTTGAGAAGTCATGCAAAAGGGACATACTTGAGTTCAAGCTGTGTCCAGAGATACTGTTCAGAAACCCAGCCCCTGGCGAAGAAAGCTTGGCTGCAAAGAATTCTCCAGAAAGAGATAAAGTCGTTGTAGCAGGTATGATGCTATCTTGGTTATTCATTTTTAAGTATCAAGTCTGCATTCTTTTTTAAATTCACGTTGCACAAAACTACATGTGGAAACATGGGACTGTAGAGGCTGAAGGCTGAGATATCCTAACCTGTTCTCTGGCAGACCACAGCTGTGTGTTAAGCTGAAAAAGAACATGGGACTTTTCCTTCAGTTTTCTGTAAGTCTTAAGAGAATGAAATTAGAGTACTTTAGAGCATGGTAGTTTCAAATAACTTTGGGAGAAGGCTTCCTAAAGTACTTGCAGAAGATAGATTGCCTTGGTTGTAGAAAGTAGATTTCCTTGGCGTAGTTACCACAGGTGATCTGATCTTTAATCACTGTTCACCTGGTGGTGCTTGAGTCTGGCTGGGCAGAGAAGGGAGTGATCTTTTGTGACATTGAGGAAGACAGAGGGTTTAGGCCAGATGTATCCTGCACATAGTCCCCATAACCTTTGCCAGCTTTGCTTTAAGCATCCCTTTTTCCTTCTCCCCTACCCCATTTTTCAACATTTTACATGGTGCATTGTGAAGCATATTTATGTCAAATGTTGAATTTGATTTTTAAATAAACCCAAATCTAAAGCTGTATGTGTCAGCCCTTGGAGTAACTTTCACACCCAAAGGAAATTTATTTCCTTTTCCATGTGCTAGTATATGTGTTAGAATTTGATGCTGAATAGAGGCCAAAACTTGTGATATAGGAATTCAGAAACATGTTTTGAAATTTTCTTTTTAGGTGTCAAGAGTAAAAAAGAAGATTGGTTAAAATGTGAACCAGTGAAGCAAAAGAAACAGGAAGAGACCTCTACAGGTGAAGTGACTTCTGAGTGTCCCATCTGAAATACAAGTTCAATCCTCTTTGCTTGGTTTTAAATGTTCCTTTACAGTAGTAAACCTTAATAAAGCATTTTAAATTATTATTTACTAGTTCTGCTGATTAAATGGATACCATACAATAGACATACAAGTCTCAAAAGATTTGTGGAGCTTTTTATTGCTTTATGAATATGTTGTTGAAAACGTTGAAATTTTCCTGTGCTGTTAACTTGGATGTAGCACTGGTAACAGCATTTAAATACAGTTTTAAATTGTATATGAAGACTCTTTTGCACTTTAGAATGTAGGAAGTGATGTAACAGAATCTAGTGAAAGGCTTTAAAAACAGAAAGTGATTTTTACAAAAAAATCTGGCTTTTGCAGTACATTGCTGCTGTCCACACATAACACACATGCTCACAAGTTCCAGGGCCCGTGTGTCCCAGTAGTCTGGACAACATTATTTGTATGACACTCAGAGGAAAAGTGGGGCCACTGTTACATCTTCCTTGTTTGTCTTGATTGGCAGTTTGCTTTTTGGATGGTCTTTTATATCCTTTAGGAGTCAACTGTTACAACAGTGGCAGATTTCCTCTCAGGATCTTGTTTGTTCCGTCCTTTGTAGATCTTGGGTGAGGTTGCTCCCAGCTGTCCTCGTTTCTTTGCTTTAAGTACCTTTCTAGCTTTAGTCTTGTTTTTCTCCTGGTCTTACAGAAAACAAAATGCATGCTGTAGCCTTGTTGCCATCTGCTTCTTAACTGTAGAGCAGAGGGCTTGCCTGCTGACCTATGTTGTGGTGTTGCAAGTAGCACAGTTTGCAACCTTTGCATCTTCTGTTGCAAAAAAATCGCCTGTGTCCTTGGGCTCTGGTGTCTGCCATCTTCTTGGCCCTTCCTCTTGCTTCTTCTCTTATTTCCACAGAGGCACACCTTTCTGTCACACCTTTCTGAATACTCTCCAGTAATCTCTCCTGTGAAGACACCCAAATAGCCATTGTGTGCTTAAAGATGCACTGGAGATTGTTTTGAATCTGAGGTGCCAGGTGCTTTTGGGAAGGAAGTTTGTAGCATCCTTTTTGACACTGGAAGGTCTGAAGTACCACGTGCATAAGGAGTAGAGTCCTTTGAGACTCTTTGCTTTAACTTGCATTTCTGTCTTGCAGCTGAGGACAGTATTCCCCTTGATACAGCTATACAGATCCTGGATGGAGATGGAGAGACTCTTCACATTCCTGTCAAAGACTCAAAAGAGATGTTTCAGACCTACAGGAAAATGTATCTGGAAAAAAAGATGCAAAAGTCTTGATAGCACTCCTGTATCAAAGGTCTTACTGTCACTGAGAAAAAAAATGCCAACACTAAGATGATTTTTTTTTTCCTGTTTACTTCACATTGCTGAAAAATTGTAAAAACCCACAGTTTTCTGGTGGGTGTTAAAAATTTCCCTCCCTATTTTCCTCATATTTGTGAATAATTAACATTCTGTATTTATTGTGCAAATATGCTTTGGTGCTGTAAATGCTGTTTTAAGTGTATTGTTTCTTTCGGCATTTTTGATTTGTTCTTTTTTTTAGATACATTAGCTCGCTGAATCTTGACCAAATAATAACAAACTCATTCAAATTGTCATAGCCTGTTTTCTTTCCTGATTCTCGAAAACTTCTACTTGTTATACGTTCCATTGCTGGCAGTAGAAAAATATTTCTGCTGCAAAGGGATTGCAGTGGATTCCCAAGCATTACACTTCATTTCCCACTTATGCTAGCCTGCTTGTTTTGCTTCTAAAAAGGCTTTCTGTTTTTGTAGAAACTTTTCTTTTGTAAACTGGGAATAGAAATATAAACCCCTCAGTTCAAGCATACAGATCAGGGGCGTTTATGAAGTATTTATGCTGCTACCCAGTTTCGTTACGTTTCTTTTTGTGGAGCTTGTATGGACTGAACTCTGAGTTCTTAGTTTGAACACAGTGCTGCAAACTGTTAAGTTTACTGAAGAATTCTCTTGTTTTTCTTTCCCTCTGCTTTCTTTGCACTTGAAAAAAAAGTGCTGTTGTTGAAGTACGGGGAGTTTGAATCCTCTCTCGTCTGGATTATGTTGCTCAGTTTAACTAGACTGTAATTAATTTCTTCGTTTATAAAGTGTTAGATTATGTTTGATTACACACTCACTGTGGCGTAACAGTTGTATTTGTCATTGGGTATCTTTTGTTTAAGTGCCTTTTTCACTGTTATTCAAAAATTTAAATCAAATCATATTTTTACAGAGATTTGGTACTTGATTCTTTCTATCTTATTAAACCTTTATGCTGAAAGAAAAACCTGTAGATACTTCACGGAATGATTTTTTTATACTTGAAATAAACTTTTGAGGACTATACCTTGTCTTTTTTTTTTTTTT
>VXAC01006723.1:554111-582723 GCA_013399225.1 Rhipidura dahli
TTTTTTTTTTTTTTTTGAAAGTATAAAGTTGTTTTTATGGCAGTTAGTTAAATAGGCCTTGAAGATATTCCTGTAGATGAAATGCAGCTTTAAAATGTGTGATGGATCTTCTTTGTTAAAAGTAAGTAGTTGCAAATTTGTTCGTTTGTTTTTCCTCTCTGGATGCTAAACTATTAATCTGTGGGGAATGTTGCCACTGGAGGATTTTGTAATAATGTTGTCAACTCTGAGAAGGTTTTTCATTTTTCTTGGGAGTTTGGTTACCTGTATTACACTGCCTGCATTAAGGAAGGTTTATTGCAGCCTTAAGTGTACCCAGTACAAACAACACTGTGTTCCTGTCAGGAGTTTAGTCTGTGTTTTGTTCTGCACAATGATACATGAAGCTGACATAAATGCTTGAGTGAATTCTTTTCAACAGGAAATTATTCCATCCCTTGACCCGTGATGTTTATATTCTAAATATCTGGGGAAGTCTTCCCACTGACCTTGTGCATCCAGTAAGTGAGAATGCCGGTTCTGAGTCCCACTGGATACAGCTGTGTCTTCCTCTCTTACACCAAGGAGTGAATCTTGGCTCTGTGACAGTGTTTCCATGGTGACCTCTGCCTGCACTGGTTTGGTATGGCTGGCATCTTTGGGGCAGGATGGCCATGTGCCTTCTGCTTGGTTCTTGTGTTGGTTGGTTGTTGTACAGTCAAGAGAGTCATGGATGAGGTTCCAGATAAGTGTCAAAAAGAGATACATGTATATAATTTGCCACCCATTTTCAAAGACAAAAAGGTGACCCACAGAACTAAAGGTCAGCCAGTCTGACGTTTTTGGGAATTTTATAGAACAATCCTTCCTGTAGCCATGACTACCAAAGTACAGTAAGGAAAAAAACCTGGAACAGTCAGATTGGATTTGCAAAATAAGATTTGTAAATCACACCTGCTCATTTTGATGGCCTTCTATGATGAGATGAGAGACTGTGGAAAAGTGGACTGTACAAAATGTTGTTAAACAAGACTCTTGATGTGGTTCCTGAGAGAATTCTTGTAGCCACACTGGAGAAAGATGGTTTGGAGAAGTGACCCATGCTGTACATGGAAAATGAGCTGACCAGCTGGCTTTTGGAGGGATACTGTTTGTGATCAGTGGTACAAAGTCCAGCTGGCATCTGATCACTGCTGCATCTTTCAGCAATTGATTCTGGGGCTGTCATTATTTACCATCTTCATTAATTAATTGGAGAATGCAATGTAATGAACTTTTGCATGGAAAATGCAGGTTCTCAGAAACTCAAGGATAACTTAGTGTGGGAGTTGTGAGGAGAAGGACACTGTGTGTCTCCCAGAACATTTGCTCACTTCCAGCAGATAAAGGTAGGGATACTCCAAGAGCTGGTTCCTAATGGTGTGATGAGGCCATGGCCTGTCCAGCATGTCCCTATCTTTGGCTTCAGGCAGCAGTGCCTGTATAAAAACATGTCTGCTCCAGAGCCTGATAATGACCCCCTCCCCTAACCATCCAGTAGTGGGATACTCAGGAAGGTCAGTAGGGTGGGAGGCTGTGTAACAGTGGCCATTGACTTCACATAATTGTCATGACATGTTGTAAGTCACATCTGCTGGTTTGCCACGTGTCCAGGTGTGCAGTGATCTGGTCCTTGTAAACCAAGAATAGAGCCCGGCACCAGGAAAAAACAAACAGACCATTGAGGAGAACATACATTACAAAGTACTAGCCTTGGAAGCAAGTCACCACCACATTTGGTATCAACTTTCCTTCCCAGGTTTTCTTAACAAATCTTTCTCCTATTGCTGAGTTAATGAGGCATTGAGTGCTAGAAAGGTGTGTGCTCTGCTTTCCAATCAAGAGTGATTTCCTTGGTGGCAGACAGGTCCAGTTGTAATCTGCAAATCAGCCTTTTTTCTAGAAACCTGATCCTTCAAGCTAAATCTTCCTTTAGAACTGGCCTTAGTGGTTACACTTGCCTCCCTGTCTCAGTCCTTGTCTCTCTGCCATCCTAGATGTAAATATTTTGCCCTACCTTTTGAAAACCGTGCCTTCTTCCTCACTTTTTTCCCCCACCTGGGCTTCTTGTTTCATTTACAAGGTTGCCATTGCTACCTTCTTTTTTAAGATATTTTTCTCCTCTTCCTGGGCTCTGAGTTGTCTTCTGCTGCCTGCAGGCCTCCAGCCTGGTTTCATCCCAGCAAGGATCTCAGTCTTTTCCTGGGCTCTCTGCCAGCATCTCAGTCCCAGTGCTGAGACTTTGTGAGGGGGGACACCTTCTTCTCATTAAGGCTGTGGTGATGAAAACTGCTGTTTGTTGTAGTTCAAATGAAAGCAGGCCTTGCACTCTTCAGTGTTAAAGATAAAATTCACAGCAGTGTTTCCACTTAAATAATAGTAGGAAGAGAAAGATTTCTACCTTTGGGGTAATTGGGGCATAAAGTGAAGGACAGTCAAGGTGTCTCTTTTCTGTAATGTTTTCTTCTGTGACTCCATGCACACATTTTGCAGTACAGATTAGTTCACATCACCTCCTGTGCTTGTCATGGTGCAGTGATAACTGATGAATGTTGCTTCTTTGATCCCTGGGGGACTATCCTCTTTCCTGCAATCATCAGTGCTATTTAAAAAGCCATAAGTAGCATTCTCCTGAAAAAATAAAAAAAGTCCCTCTGCCATGCAACACTTGTTCAATAGTCTACAGCTGAAATTTAAAAGCAGTAAGTTGTGAAACAAAATAATCCCACAGTAAATCAACATAGAAATGGTCTTCAGACCAAAATATGGAGATACAGCTGATGAGTAAAAAAGTACTTGCTATGTTAATAGTCCTAAAGTCCTTCCCTTACATCACATTAGGTATTTTTTCAGGAAGAAATTAGCCAGGCACTGTGATATCTGAAGTGTCAGAAATAGTTAACAATTCCCCAGAGTTACAGAGGATGAGAAGGGGGTTGTGGAGCAGGGCCTGCCTTATCAGCTGCTTACTGATGATGAATCCCACTTTAGGACAATAACTGTGCTCTCACCCAGTAACTTTGGACTCTGCTTGTCAATACCAGCAAAAACCATAGAAGGTAACATTGGTGGCTGGTTTGATAAAGGAAAAACTGAGTCCTTCCTTCCCCCAGCACTGATAAAGGCAAGGCCACTTCAGCCCTCATGTTAGCCCACAGATTACTTGTGGTTCTCAGGGAGACTCAGGAGATGCTGACTTGTACCTGCAGCAGGATGCTCTGTCTGGAGTGGGGCTGAGACAGCTCAAGCTCTGTTTGCAGAGCTATCAGTGGTGAGTGCTTTTGGTGCTTCTTCAAGAAGAAGGCTGAAGCCAGCCTGACTCATCAACCCCAAAGTTAAACATCCTGAGGAAGAACAGGGTCTCTGGATAGAAACTGCCACAGGTGAAGATGGGGCAGACCTGATAAAATACCTCATAAAGGATCTAACAAGTGACGTTACTGATAGCTTACCTCAAGCCTCTCAGCTGACACAGCTGGCCCTGACACACCTGAACTTTATTTATAAGGGCTCAGCTCCACTTTTTAAGGGTGGGTTTTTCTAACATGGTTCTTTTTGGTGTGTGGAGAGTCCTGCCTTGAGTGTTGACGCTCCTCAGGGCTACTCCTTAAGGCTAATACTGAACTCACCTATGGGTAAGTAGCAACAATCTCTACTTAATAATTGTTTTTTGCTAGCTGTAATATAATTGCTTCAATATTACTTCAAAACTAATGTGCTGTCATGCTAGTACTTTACTGTGTACTAAACGATTTTGATTGAGATGTTTTAGTCTAATCATTATAATAATTTATGGAAGTGATTTATTATTATAAATATATTTGGGTTGCCATTCCTAATCCTGAGGGAGAAAGTTGTGTAAGGGTTCAATTACACCTGTATAATCCTTTAGACATAAACTATTGTCTCAGTCTGGGGCTAGGATTGGATCCAGCTGTGTGCTGACACCTCTGTCAGGAGGCATTTAGAAACAAGTCTTGTTCTTTAATGATTTAATTAGATAGGTTAAAAAAACCCCACTGTTTTTCTTGTGCTTTAAAAGCTCAGAGGCTGTCCCAAATCTCAGGCACTGCAGAGATAAGCTGCAGTGTTGTTAGAAGCAATAGAAGCAGCCTAGGCAAAGAGAATTAATTGTAGGATTCACCTCTAAAGTGAACCAAAATTAGTTTTTTCATAGTAACATGATTGCTTATGCTAAAAATTAGAAAGCCCAGCACAAATACAAACCTGAAAGATGTTTAATTCATAGTGTTCTCTTAGAAGGGCTTCAAGGGAGCAACAAAACAATATGGATTGGAAATAGGCTATAAATACAAGGGATAGGAATGAAGACTAAGATACTCTACCTGTCCATGCAATCTTTCTGCAAGTAACAGGAGAAAAGAATGCTCATTTTTGACACCAGTAGGAGATAGATTCTGGCCCACCATGCAAATTAATGTTCTGGGATATTTAATTAGAACAAAAAAAAAAAGTCATAAATATTGGATAGGCATAGACATATTCTGTAGGTGGATGGAAGTTTTCCTTATACAAATCAGCAGGACCAGCACATCAGCTGGTAAAGCATTCTTTACCTGCAGAATCCTAACTGGATCAGGCAGTGTGCTTTACAGGAAAAATCTGCAAACCTGTCCATAAACATAATATAAGAGACTCATATTCCTTGCTGTATGCAGTTCTTTGTGCAGGAGAAAAGACAAATAGACAGCTCATGCCAGCATTAGGATTCCTTGTGTCAATAAAACAGCAAAGATTATCTCTTTCCAAGTAGGAACAAATACCAACATACTCAGAAAAAGACCAAAGCAGAAATCATACAGGTAGAAAAAGAGAAAGGAGATTTTTTTTCTGCTCATTATTACAACTGACTTTCTGAGGCATATCAACAAAGGGAAATTTGTCTGATGTTATCAACATGGAAGAATTAGTTCAGTGGCAGTAATCTTTGAGATGTGTCAGGGTTGGCATAGACTTGTAATTTGTCAAGCCCCATAACAGATGTCCTTTAACATAATGGGAGTCCAACAGGCCCTTTGGGTTCAGTTATGCCATTTTCAGCTGCTTGCTGTAATTTCAAACTGCCCTGTGCAGCTCCAGTCTTCAGTGTAGTCACATCACAGCATCTTTTACCAATGTTGGAATCTCTCTGATAAATTGCTGTGGCTCATAAATTGGCCACTCTCCATTCAGACAGCTGCTGGAAAGAAAATATCTGTGAGGAGCAGTGTTAGGGCTGCAAGGAGTACCTAGAGGGAAAAGCCTGGAGACCATCTGCTGCACGGGATGAGCCCTGTGGATGTGTGCATAAGTGTCACATGTAAACATCACGCCTTAGTGTGGTCATGCTGGCTTGACAGACAGAAACAGAACAGATACAACTGTCTCTAGCACTGCCTGTTTCACCTGTGGGCATCTCCAGCAAGTGCAACACAAATGGGCAGTCACAGGAGCCAACATGAAAAGCTTTCCACAGGGAAACCTGATGCTGCCTCTCAGCATTTCCCCTCTGTGTCTCATGCAGCTAACTGTGGTTGAACCAGTTCTGATGTACAAGTGCATGCAGTGCAAACTTCTCCCCTGATTAAACCTTAAGCAGCTACAGACAAGACTTAAACATGAATGAGCCCCTAAACCTTACAAGTGTTGCTATGGCAAAAAGATGGTATTTGTTAGAGGAAGAGTATGGGAAGGAGAGTTCGAATAAAGGACAAAATTGACAAGCTTAATATTTGGTGGTGATTGTTCAATAAATAAGGTGAATTCTAAGGGTTTAAAGGCTCTGTAAACTTCACTGGTTTTGTGGACTTGTGTTCTTTTAGCGCTGTGATGACAGGTTTCCATACACAGTGTAAAGAAAGGCTCTCAGGGATTAGCAAGTGCAGTAAGATGAGAAGCCCCACTGCTGCCTGGGGGGGAGGCACTCTGCTGGGTTAGTGCAAGGGGCTTTCAGCTTTCCTCTACTCCTGGGAGGCCAGGTGGCAAGGGAGATAACAAACTGCAGAGGGTTGTTCCACAGTGTGTTGATGAGAACCTCGCTTACTCCACTGTTCTTTGTGTTGGTAACAGGAGGAGGTTCAAATGCATAGTTAATGAGGGCTAGGCATGGATGCTGCAGCTGCAAGTGCTGTTTCCTGTATGGAGCTGGTCAGAGAATCTTCCTGGGATTCCAGCAGAAGAAATCCCTGTGTCTTTTTGTGGTCCTGCTCTGCCCATTGCCTCAATGAAAGAACTGAGTGTATTGCACCCTGCAATGATTGCAGGAGGGAGAGGAGAGGTGCCTGGGGTGGTAGAGTGAAGCTGGGCCTGGAATGGGGGAGGAAGAGGGTTTTACCTGTGCATAAATGTTTGTTTCTTTTTTTTTTTTTTTTGAAAGAAAAATCCAAATCACTACTCAAATGTTTTTATTGAGTGGAAATTAATTAAGTTAAATTCCCTGAGGCAAGTCTGTTCTGCCTGTAGCAGGATGCTCTGCCTGGAGTGGGCATAAAACAGCTCAAACCTATTTGGAGAGCTCTCAGTGGTGAATGCTGAACAGGGTGTCATGCTGCTTCCCCCCAAAAATGAGCTTAAGCACAAGTACCAAAGCAAGTGTATCTACTTGCCTTACTTGGGAGACTTGGTCTGTGTATTTGTGATAAGATATGGAAGGAGAATTCTGCTCTGAAATAACTGTTCTGCTGTCCTGCCTGCTGTTAGTGCAGCAGGGGCAGCAGGGACAGGTCTCTGTTAAGAGCTTGGTGACAGGGTGGATTAGCTGTCATCTCCGAGAGAGTGGCTGCCTGCTAGCAAGGTCTAACACTGACCTCACTTCCAGCAGTTGTTGTTAGCTCCTAATTCTTTGTCCTTTTTGTCTCATATCCTTCTTCACTTGCTCATCATCATTAGATTGGATCTAATTTCTTCAAAATTAACTGCTGAAGAAGCCAACCCAGGTTTCTCTAAAGGAGGCTTCTGCAGCCCTAGCTTTTATTTAGGAGTCAGCCATGAATGTGGCAGTGGGTTTCTTTCCCAAATGGATCAATACTGTGGCCTGTGGAAGATATGGAAGATAGTGCTCCTTTTTTTTTTTTTTCTTTTTTTTTCCAGATGCTCATTAAAATTATTATTAAATATGAATTTTTATTAAAAATAACCTCTTCACTCATCCAAGAGGTTTTTAATGGAGCCTCTGGTATGAATGCAGAAGCACAGATGCAGAGAAGAAAAGCTGGTCTGGAGTGTGGTTTGTAAACCATTAGACTAAATGTTTAAAGTTGCACTTCTCCCTTCTGCTGCATGTCAGTGGCCTCATATTCTTTGTTTACTACTTCTGACAAGCCATTTTCCTTCCTCTCTCTGGTTTTGTAAGAGAAGCTGCAGGCAGTGGAGGGTCACAGACCCCTGCTACGGAAAAGGGGCCACTGAGCTGAGAAGGGACAGTGTCAAAGTTGCCAAAGCAGCACAAACATTTTTAGCATTTCTTCTTTAGGACAGGGACTGGCCAAGCCACAGACTTACTGTAACTGCAAAGCAGTGAGAGAATTGCTGACCTGGAAATAACATATTTAGCTAATTGCTGATTTAACAGCTGGTAGACCACAGGGTTGATCCTGCAAAATCACAGTGCTTGAACCAGCTGCAGAGTGAGGCAGGAGGCATCAGCTGCCTCTGGGGGAGCCCGGGGAGCTGACTCCTCAGGAAGGCAGCTGTGGGATGCTGAGTAATGGGCTGCCTCTGGGACAGGCTCAGAGCTGACTCCCAGGAATGAGGAGCAATCTGGCTCCATAAATGAGGGGGCACAGAGGGTCACAGGTCACTGCAGCTGAGAGGATCAAAGGGAAAATCAAATACCAAGAGATAAACTTAGCAAAGTAGGATCAGCATTGAAAATCTTGCTGTCTGGGAATCCACAGCTGAAAGGACAAACATCTCCAGGCCACCTTGACACATGAGGTGGGACACCCCTCATGAGCATGGACCCAACAGCTGCATCCTTCAGGCTCTCTTCAAGTGGGAGAACACAGGATTTTGGGAGTGCTTGTCGTGCTCATAACTCCACTTTGCTAATATTTATTGTATCTGCATGCTGCTAGGTTTATCATAGTTCTGTACTTGTTAGGTTTAGGCAAACATAACCAGCATACTTGTGTGTCATAATTCCCTTGTGTTTGGAGTACTTGAATTTATCTGGCAATTTCTCAGAGCCTGCTAACTGTGGGGCTGGAGCCTGGAGAGGCAGAGGCACTGTGTAGGTACAGACACCCTGTGTGTTCAGCCTGTAGAGCTGTCTTTGAAGCCTGAGGGTGATGCCATGAGGATTTTTTTCCTTTTCTTTTATAACCCTTTATACCTTTTTACAACTTCTGTATTCTCTGTGCTTTTTGCCTCCATTCTTGGACTTGTTTGTTAAGCTGGGAGACTGAACATCTTAGAAACTTCATAGTCAGGGGTCAGTGTGCCCAGAGCCCAAGGTCCTCTCCAGAACACATTTTGTGAACTGAGATAGAACCATCCGGGGGAAGGTTCCTTGGGGAGGGGGGCTCATTTGAGCCTCTCACTGGGGAATTTGTGATAGATGTGCTAATTAGTAACACCTATAATGTTAGACCAGATCTTTGGTGGGTGTGCATTGCGGGGCACATTGGGGTGCATTCAACCTTGGACGTGGTGCACCTGAGGATCCTTAAAATAAATACCAAGGTAAAATCCCTTTTTCCCTTCTAACCGTGTTTGACTCTTGATTTTAAGACCAGGAAAAGGCATCAAGGGGTATCAGAGGGCACCTACATCACTCATAATAAATCTCTCAGGGGATTTATTCTGTCCTGCACACACGTGAAACTTATTTCTACCTTAATTTAAGGAAAAGATGGAGTCTTCTAAAAGAAAGGAAAATACATTCTGCAGTCACTGCCTAGCAGTGGGGAACTAGCCTGCCCAGGAATTACAGTAACCCAAAGAAAAAGGGATTATTGAATAAAGGTTTAAAATGAAGAGAATAAAATTATTGTAAGAGGGGGATTCAGAAAGGAGAAATCCCAAGAGAACTGGGATTAGAAAGTGCAGTAACAGAGAAGGCAGAATCTGTACAGAAAAAAAAAAGATGTTTAAGCTGCAGTTATGTTCATGAAATTTCAATGTAAACTGAGCTCTGGCTATCACCACTAAATCCACTAGATGACAGTGTGGAGGCTGCATTCAGCGGGACAGCCACATCTGTCTGTTCTTTACAGGCCTGGTGCCATTGTCTCGCTGCTGGAAAAGCAAAGTTTGCAATGTGCCTCTGCTCCTGCCCAGGGGCTTCACCCCTGTCCCTGGAGAGAAGGTGGTCTCGGTCAGTACCAACAATAAGGCAACACTGGCCTTATGAAAGAATTGATCATTATTTCTCTGGCACTGGCTGTTTTTTCCAAGCCCTAGAGGTCTGGGGCCCTGGATTTGGGGAGTGCTCTGAAGGATGGAGAGACACCTGCCATCTCTCTGGCTGTGCCTTGCGACAGGGGGACAGATGTTTTAGCAGAGCCTGTTGTGACAGGACAAGGGGTCATGGCTTTAAAATAGAAGAGGGCAGATTCAGACTAGATAAAAGGAAAAGATAAGGGTGGTGAGACACGTGCACAGGTTGCCCAAAGGGGTGATAAATAGCCCATCCTTGGAAAAGCTAAAGATCAGGTTGGATGGGACTCTGAGCCTCCTGGTCCTTGTGTGGTGGCCCCCCTGGGGAAGGAAATGTTGTGGGAGGCACTGGTCAGAGGGCACTAAACCATCCCCTTCCCTTCTGCTGTGTCTCTCTCGTGTTCAAAAAGGTGCCTTAGTTTGAGAGATGCAGTATGTTCATCTGCTGTGCCATTTATTCTGGTGCAGCTCACCATGCTCTGGAATCCCAAAGTGCCCTGGCTTTTGTCTCAGCCTCACACAGATGCCTTGAAACTGGCACTTGGCAGTTGTCCTGGTGATTTTATAACACCCAGGGTTTTAGGATTTTTGATGCATGTGCTGCATAAACCTGCCCTTATGTGGGATAACATGAAATTCCACAAGTGAGAACAGATGGATTTTCTTTTGCTCTGCTTTTTCTTTCCTTCTAGGGGAAGATTTGTCAGTCTAATTTTCCTTACTGCCTTTTCTGTGGCTAGAAAGAGGAAAAGAAATGCTGTGAGTGATCTCACTTAATAACAACCAGTCTTTCATGGCCTTTGTATCAGGCAGCTCTGTGGAAAAGGATTTAAAAATCAGCATGTCTGTGAATATTCCTTTTCTTCTAAATTAACCATATATTGCAATTTCATAAACAATTATTTCAGACTCTTTACTTCTCAAACACAGTATTATTTATCATTAAAGGCTGCTTTGAACATAAAACTATTAGGATGCCCCTTATTAGAGTGGCTTACTGCAGCTCCCTTTCTAATGAATTTTTTGCTTTATGACTTGCTGGCTGAGTTTGGGCTCTTACTTTAAATCACACAATTGATTCAGTGTTCAAAGTCAGTTTATCAGACCGTATCTTCACAAAATTGCCTGCCAGCAGAGCAGCGAGGCAATGAAAAATTAGGATGGAAAACAAAGTAACCTTGTTTTTATAAATTGTCAAACGTTTGGGCTTTGCTTCTGCAACCCTGAGACTCAGAAGGGCGGAGAGCTTCTGATGCCAGCCCAACAAAGCCAAAAGCTCCTCTGGAGGGGCAGTGCTTCCTTCTGGAAGGGGCAATGGACAGCCTGAGACTGTAGTAGCTTCCCTGAGGGGTTTTTCACGTCTGGCTCCCTCTTCCTAATTTCCCAGTGAGATGTCTGCAAATGCCTATGCTGCAAATTGATTTTGCCAGTGGAGTGCACAGGGAAGGTGTCAGGCCCCAGGAAAGCCATTGCCAATGCATGGGAGTCTCCTTGCCTGCCATACAAAACTCTGCAGCAGCAAAAGACACTTGATATGAAATCCTAGTTGAGGTGATGACAAAAGACATCATTGGAGAGGATGAGGTTATGATGGATACTTCAGGACAAACCTTTGTCTTCTCTCAGCCAGTCTGGTCTTACCTTGGTGAGGCAGAAATTGAGGGATGGCATGAGGGAGACATTTAGAACTGTGCTGGAGGTGGTTTGTACATGGGAGATCTGCAGCCATGGAATCATTTAGGGTGGAAAAGATCTTTAGGATCATGGACTCCAACCATTAACCCAGCACTGCCAGCCCACCATGAAGCCACATCCCCAGGTGTCACATCTCCACGTCTTTTAGACACCTCCAGGGGTGGTGGCCCAGCCTCTTTCTTGGGTGGCCTGTTCCTGGAGTCCAGGGTAAAAGCTCACCTGCCCAGGCATCACACAAACCTCCCATCACCTTGAAAATCAAAATTATCTGCTTTAATTTTTCAGTGCATCAGTCACAGCTGGGCCAAGGCTTGGTTTTGTGCACACCTTAGTGGTTTATAGGCACAGACAGAATCTGACCCTTTAACACAGGAAAATTCCATGGTGCAAAATCTCTTGGTACTTATGGATCAAGAATTACCATCCTAAGTACTTCCTGAGTGTGCAAATGCTTAATTTGGGTACTTGGACAAAAAAAGTGCCTTGCACTGTGGTGCAGTATAAACTTACAAATACTTGACTGCAAAATGCTGCCAAAACAATTTGTAATTTGCCAGCAGAACAGTTAAATAAGATCCAGAAAAATCCTGTTTTTAAAAGAAATATCTCATTTTCCATCTTCTTCTCAGAGAAAATGGTTTATACTAAACATACATCAGATCCCTATACAGTTTTTAGTCACTTTGTATTGGGGTTTTTTTTTGTGTGTGGTTTTTTTAGTTTGTTTGTGGTTTTGTTCATTTGGTTTTTTTAGAAGAATAATGAGGTTTGGGTAGTAAAATCATGTGCTTCAGTCCCTTGGTGCTGAAATGAAAAACTGGATTGCCATTTATGAAAATTGCTTCATTTGTAAGCCACAGTAGAGAGAATGATGACCCAAACAGGGTGAGAAAATCAGCATTAGAAGACAGAGGAGGAGTCCCATAAAAATTCTTTCATGAAGAAGAAACCAATGGCCACCAGGGATTTCAGGGAAAGGATTTTACTCATCAGTGAAGGCTTCAAGGCAAATATGCAGGTGGAAATATGAAATATTGTCAGCCCCCTAGCTGAACTCATAGGCAAACTTTGAGACTCTAAGAGGTAATTTCTAGAGCTGGGTGAAAAGAGATCAAGAGAACTTGATAATACAAGATAGTTTTGACCTAAATTAAAATGCAAATATGAAGTGTTTCCCTTCAAGATTTTGTTATGGAAATGCTAAATATTTGCATCAAAACAAAGCAGCTTGACATTGGGCAAGGGGAACACATTTTGCTCTAGCTTCTCATGAAGCTACAGTAACACAGACCAAATTTTGGTTTTAAATAAGGTAGTGCAGCTCCACTTGGAGACAATTTGTCGTGACTCATAACAGGACTTGGTTCTACAACCAATAAATGTTGCTCCACTGTATAACAACCACATGAATAACTTCATAGGACAAAGTTATATCATCTGAAAAATAGTTCTTGTTTTAAAAAATACTTTAGAGTGATTTGCCACATGCTACTTTTCCAATATTTTGCCCTGCATCTTGGATGTTTCTTTTGAATAAGCTGATGTTTGCTAAAAAGCAGAATTTTCTGGTCAGACACATTTTCCATAACACTGTGAAAGTCCTCTGGCTCCCACTATGAACCATTCCTGTTTTTTTAAATAAAGAATGCCCTGAGTTGTGTCAGGGAAACCAAGACATTAAGAAAGAATGGAGATTGACACTCTAATTTGTATCACACAAGGCACTGCAACCAGCAGTTGCAGTTAATTGTAGAAGTGCTTCAGAATGAAACATTTCAGGTAACTTGGAAGAATCTTAACGTCAGTATATGCTGCATTGAGTACAATGAAGATCATATTTCAATTATTCTGATTGTAAACAGAAAGTTTTCTTAGTGGAAAATTTTGATTCTGCAGAAGTCATTATTTATATCAGGAAAGGATCCAACTGTTTAATGCCAAAAAGACTTTTAATCAGCTCTCCAGTACAGGGTCCACATGGCAGAAAATGAGACCTGTAGTCTTTGATCTTATTTGGGTTTCATCAGAAAGAAGGAAACACATGATCAAGACTATTCTGAACTGTAATTAAATGTTGTCCTCCTGTTGACCCAGTTATCAAAAGCTACTTCCTCATGTGAGCTGGAAAAATCGAAGTCAGGTTGGTATGACAAAGTGATGCATCTGGGTTTGGAAACTTGTATGTAGTGCTAGAGCTGTGCTGCTCTGATGGGCCAAAAAAAAGTCAGAAATGCATTAATTGCCATGTTGATGGTGCTTGATGAAAAATACACACCAGCAAAAGGAGAACTGCAACCTTAGATCTTTGGGTGTTGCTTTAATATATTCTGCAGAGCAAATAAAAAAAAGATCTAGTTAAAGTAACCTGAATAACTTGGTCTCCTGTCTGAGGAGCATGTGACAAGCCTTGCATTACCTGGCAAGGCATGGGAGTCCTCGAGGAAAGCCACCTGCTAGCAGAAGGCAGGGGATTTTTAAAAAAGGAGTTCTTTGATGATCAGTTTCTGCAGAGAGTGAGAAGGGGAAGATCTGGCCTGGAAGTGGGTGGAACAAAGATGAAGCTCCCTGCCTGGGAGCTGAGAATAGAAGGGGTGGAATGTTGAAAAACACCGAGGGATGGAATTGCTTGGAGGCCTTGCTGTTAGCAAGCCTGAGCTTTGTACCATCTCCTGATTGGCTTTTAGTGTAAATCTGGTGTTAAGATACTCCTTCGAAGGCTCTGGGAGGAACTTGCTCTATCACATCCCCCATGAACCAGAAATCCAGACCCAGCCTGGGTTCACAGCCTTGGGCTGTGCAGAGCTGCAGGTGAGATATGGATGAGCCAGGAATTGCTTTCCAGGTCAGGTAAATGAAACACATCAAATTGGTGGCTACAGAGATTTATTTGGTGGCTTAGGAACTGAGAACCCTGGGTATGAAGGACACAGCAGTGATGAACAGGCAGCCCTATGAGCACAAGATACAAGAAAATGGAAGCTTGGGCTCAGCACTGTAGCTTCTGCACATGAAGTTTATCCAGGGCTTTACCAATTGGATTAAAGTTTATTAATTCTGGTAAAAAATAGTGGGAGTAGATGATAGATAGAGGAAGAGACGGGAGATGGCAAAGAACTATTAAAATCTGCAAATCATTATGTGAGTGCCTGTTCTGGATTTAAATATGTTAATATAAATTAATTATGAACTTGCATTCAAAGGGAAAAGTGGAGTATTTATGGCAGGGGTACAAAGTAGCATAATCTAAAAATAAAGTAGTTTGGGCTGAATAAGAGGAAAAATGGGGCCAAAAAACTTCCAGTCATCTATCTCCAGCTTCCATGTGTTGATGATAATTTGTCTGAGTTCCTTCTCCAGTGCTGCAGAATACTATGATATCAAAAAGGCTGACCCATATGGAAATTTCTGCTGGAAAATAAAAGCTATTCCTGCTGCTTTTCTGAGACAAGTGCGGTCTGATAACAATGCAAATCACAGGAGCATAGAAAAATGCAGCTGAAAAAAATTATTTTAGGAGAGCTTCCTTTTCCAACGTGTCGTTTGAATATAAACAGACCCTTCTGTCTGTGCACAGACACCAGGGATACAGGTCTTGGGGGCAAGAAAATCCCGTGAGGAAAAGCAGATGGAATTTACTAGGATTGCCCCCACCCCCCCAAAAAAAGAGGTATAAATGACCCACACTCCCAAGAAAAAAAGCTGAAACATTTCAGCTGAAATACTCTGACAGCAACCTGAATAAAATGCCTACCCCTATGCCTAAGTTTTAGACTCTGAAAGGATTTAAAAATATACAGACATTAAATGGAAGCAAAACTTTCCTTTGTATCTGGGCCAATTAACTGGACAGGGCATCGTATTGAGAAACTACTTAGACCTTCATACCTGGTCATGGGATTTAAATTTCAGTAATATGTGTAATAACAAAAACTACAAACAATCACCACCTTTAAAGCAAAACCTTCTAAAGCTGCCAGACTCAGTGGGGATATAAAGAATCTCTAGTATGCACCTGAACAATCTGAACTAATTTTTAGCTAGAGGTAATTAATCTAGTTGTCCTGTGAATGGAGATGAACATTATCATCTTTCCTGGACATGTATCATTTGAAGAGTCTTCTCTCAAAATCTGTTATATATGCCTCCATAACCAGTAAAACCAGTTCATTATTTTAGCTAAAGAAACAAATTTCTCTTCTAGTAATACTGATTTCTTGTACTACCTATCTGTCAAGATGGTTCCTGTAATTATATTTCCTTATCAAAATGGAAATCAGGTTTCTTGTTGATCAAATTCCTAATATATCTTTGGCACTGGCTGGGATGTGAGCTGGAAGGTAAATTAAATGCTGATGCTTAAGGCCATACTTTGATTTAAGTCTGTCTTAAATTCCTTGGCATCACCCTTAAAAACAATGTGAAGAAAATGGCTGGTTGTACATGGGTGCTTCATTCTCCATTCTTCTTCTTATTTCTGTGTATTTCCTCAGTTTATATGATTTGTTTACCAAATTCTGAGTTCAGTCAGCTTTTGGGGGAAAAAAAGTCTAATTTTTCCTCCTACCTCTGACTAGGGAGAAAAATGACAGATATGAAAATGTCATCATTTTGCCCTATTGACTCCTTGCAAAATTTAATCCTGCACACGAAAACAATGCTACAAACAATGGAAAAGTTCACAATTTTGTTGGGGAGCAGATATCCTCACAGGAGCTTTACTTCAGTGTGTTCTCTGTTTTTACTCCCACTTGTATAAATTTCTCTTGCTCTCATATCTCCACTCCTCCAACTTTAAAAGTTCAAACTTCCTGTATGATACATGATATGTAGATTTTCTTTAAGGGAAGAGTAGTGTTGTTTTTGCATGTTTGATGTTCTCATGGAAACAATCAATGTCAATTACTCTGATATGATTTCCCATTTCTGACTATATCGCTATGATGAAATAGGAGACAAAATATATGCAGTTCTACATACATATACCCAATCTTATGCATTGTCTTTCTACTACAGCCACTGACAGTAAAGAAAAAGTCATAAAACCAATCTTGGATTCATTTTTTTTTCCAAGATATTTCTCCAGTTTCCAGCAAGTTTTAGTTTAGAAACTTTCTCATCCAGAAATTGTATCTATGTAATGTTGTCTAACTGTCCTTGACAGACCTTTTCTCTGGGAACCCATCTAGTAGCTTTCAGAATTTATTTATATTATGGCATCCAAACAAATTAGGATGTTGTAAAATAACAGGATGTTATGTCCTGCAATGCAATTAGGCACTACCTGTGCAGTGCTTTTTTTTCGTCTTTGACCTGCTGCTTAATTATTTCATTTAGTGCCCTGTGGTTCTAGTCTCATGAAAAATAATGGCTAATAATTCCCTCTCTACCTGCTCCACGTCATTTATGTTTTTCTAGACCTCTGCCATGTCCTCAGTTAATCTCTTTTTTCAAACTGAGGAAACCAAACCTTTTTGCTCTCTTCTACAGCAGAGATTTTTTTCCCTGTGTCTGCCCAATCTGACCCTCATAACCTGCATGCTTTCTGGTTGTAAAACCTCATTTTTGCAGTGGTCAGAGCCTCTCAGAAGGCTGGGTACACCCTGGCCTCATGGAGTACCAAGAGACAGTTTATATTCCCTGGCTGCTGGGGGCACAGAAAGCTTTGCTGTCTGCAGTGACGTAGGGGAGCTCCTGGTGACAAAAGCTGTCAGGAGAACTCTTTGGAGCACAGAATTAAGGTCACTTCACCGTGTGCACTGCTTTGCATTCATCTGTGCTGCTTTGATAGCTGAGCAGTCCTGCAAGATCTTCCTGTAACTCCTGGCTAGCAAGTTCAGTGCTGTCTCTCTGAAGCACTAGCCCTTCTGGATAAAACACCCAAACCCAGAAGTGACAGAGGATCATATGCCACATCACTTTGAAGGTTTTTTTTCCTCCCTTTCTGTTGACTTCCAGTTGCTCAGCAGCCTAGAGTGAAAGAATCAATAATGAACGTAAGAATTCTTCTTTTTTTCTCAACTTACTTTGCTTCCAAATTGTCAAGCAGAGACCACAGGTAGGTTCCCTGACCAGGGAGTCTCCATAAGTAAAATTTCCAAGCTAGGAATTTTTCAGGCTTAGAAAGCTGCGAGGAATGGCAGAATAACTGCTGGGAGTGAGAGGTCTGGCTGAGAGCTCCTCTGGTGCTGCAACCAGAACAGCCTGAGACATGGGATGGATTTGTTCACAATGAGTCCTCACTGGCTTTGGCACACTTCATTATACAGAGTGAGAAATAATTGGTCTCATTGGTATATAGCTCTTTTATATGTGTTTTTAAGGATGGAGATACATCACATGTATATTTTATTAGTGCCCTGTCAGTACAGAGCAGCTGAACCCAGCAGCAGTGACAGTATTATTTAGATTACAGTTCATATATAGAAATGCTGTGAATTTCCACTTTATTAATGGCTTTGCAGGACTTCTTGTCTTCCATGCAGTATAAATATGAAATTAAATCATGTAAAGAAGTGTAGCTTTTGTCATAGAACTCAATAGTATCAGTGGTAGGGTGGCAGGAGAAACCTGAGGAAAGCAGAGAGTATAAAGGGGAACAGAGAGAGGACAAAAAGGAGAGGAATATGCAGAACAGAATGCTACATGGTGTTAGAGGGGGATTTAAGAAAAACAAAGCTGCTCAAAGACCAAAAAAGAAGATTTTTTTTGTCTCCCAGGGAACCAACTGAAGGTTCTTGGGAACTACTGACATACAAACCTGTGAGGAAGAACAGAGAGCAGAAATGTAAAGCATCCATGCCTATGGCAAATAATTCTTGCAGTAGGCATGAGCTGGCCCTGCCTGCTGCTCCCTGCTGTTCAGAAATGTCTGCAATGATGCAGTGGGAAGTGCAGGAACACATCTGGAATGTACCACAGAAACCTGCCATGGCCACTTGAGAGACCAAACACCCTGGGCACTGCACAGACCTGCTGTCCCTGGGTGTGAGTGTGGAGCTGGGTCAGTGGTTAGTCTGTGGAGAAGGGAAATGTGATTTTTCACATGTATTGGCAGGGCTGCAACATTCACATGAAGGATTGTTTAGAGACATAACTCATTTATTACAGATCTCACTCCTAACTCAAGGAATAAACACCATTAATTCAGAGCCATTCACTGTAAACATCAGATCTGCATGGAGATGTGGAGAAAATGAAACAAAAGGCTGCAGAGACCTTTAAAGATAAAGACTTTTTTAAAATTCACCCTGACAGTCAGTACCTCACGCTCCAAAGACTGAAGCATTTATTCTTGTGGAGGTTAACTGCAGTCAGAGGAAGTGGTTCAGCCATGCTCAGACTAATCCAGAATTGGGGCAGCCTGTCAGTTTAGGTGGGAGGGTGCCTGGGGAGCTGTGCCTCAGGCACTGCCTGATCCTGGTGTCCCCATCCTCCTGGCTCCCCGAGCCAGCCTGGCAGCTTGTGATGCTGTGCTCTGAGCAGGGTCAGGGGAGTAACCCACCAGGAAATTCTGGTCACCTGTGATGTATTTTGCTTTCCTCTTTAAGCAGATCACTGGTTAGAGGAAGAATCAGGAGTCTCAGAGCAGCTAATGTAACCTCTACCTACATTTATTGTATCCAATCGTTACAACCACAACTTATTAATAGCAATAATTGAAAAGAAACATTGCTTAATAGTGAGGTTTCTTTTCCCCTTAGGCTGCCAACAGCTTTCCCGTATATAATCTCATTTTTCAACATCATATCATCTATCAGGCTGGCTATAATAAGTCTTTTACTTCATTTTTTAGCGCTTAGTCACCCAAGTAAGTTTTCTCTTGATATTTTTGTTCAAGCTCCTCTATGAAGACAGTAGAATCTGGAGCACACAGACCCAGACTGAAGAGAGAGCTGTGCAGGGGAGCAGGCAGGTGGCTTGTCATCCCAAGCAGCTCCTTTCCTGACATCCATTCCCCAAGAGCATGGCAGCAGCAAGGTACTGTTGGCTGTGTTTTCCAAAGGGACAGGAAGGGAGGACCTGTTTCACTCTGTAGTCATATCCTCAGACATCACTGACAAGGATCAGATGGCAGATTGCCATGTCTGAGGACAAATCCCAACCACCCTCAGTTCTGTCTCTGATCTACCCACAATTCTCAGCCACTCACTGAAGTCTCACACATCTTCCATAAACTTTCTGATTTTATTTTTGTCTTATTGCCATATTGACAAAGACATCCTTCCATCCCTCTTTCTCTTTTCCTCCCCCTGTTTTTCTACTTCCCATCTATCACAGGCGGAAGAGAAACACCAGACAATGTGCTACTGCCAAGCTCAGCCTACTTAGCTCCCCAAGCAAGGGGCAGGCTGCATGGGGAAGAGCTGCAGAAATAGGGCTCACACATGAGAATTAACCTGGATCTTCACCATGTGCAGTGAATTGGCACAGTTAGTCCTGGAGGAAGGTGAAATTGCTCTGCCCAGTCTGTCTCTGCGTTGGGCAATGAGCAAATCCACTTCCATGAGATGTTGGACATTCTCAGAGCAATGCCTCCCCCTAACCTCTGCTACTCTTTGGTGCTCAGGGAGTTCTGGCTGGATGTCAACACAGGCCACCAGAAAATCTCTCTCTGAGACCACCTTCCCAGCAGTTTTAGATACTGTTCTCGAGTGGTTCTTTGATCCACAGCCCTTTCCAAGGCTCATCTCAGTGTATTTGTATTACCCTATCACCCACAGCTCATGATGCTCACTAACTCAGCCCCTGATCAAGGCAAACTCATGATTCTCCTGTAATTGTATTTATAAACAAGTGCATAGTTAAATGTGTGTCTGTGGGTGTTCAAATCTTGTTTTGTATTCACTTAAGACCACACCTCAACTGCTTTTTGTAAAAGATGATGAAAAAAAAATTCTACTTGCACTTTTCTTTGGATAATCTTGAAGTGTATGCATGTGCATGTCTGCTCCAGCCTTCTGTGGACTCATGTCAAAGGATGCCAGCTAAGGGCCACAGAAGTCATTCAAGAGACTTGACTGCCCTGACCATTCCTACATTCAAAACAATTCCCTCATCCTGCTAATTCACTTTCAAAACATGTTTCTGCTCTGACAGATCCCTTGCAGAGAGAGTCTGTGACAAGTTTGCAAATCAAGCTTCCCCTCTGCTATCAGTGAATTGTCAAATCCCTTAAAATGTAGCAGCTGCCATTTTCTCATGATATTAAGGAGAGAGAATGCTCTTGGAGAAAAGTAAGGAGGAGAGGAGGGTTAGGATTTGGGTTTCTCCTTTTAGCTGGGCACTCGTCTTCCCCATGGTGGTGTCATCTCATGGAAGGTGTGTCCTGTATCTTGGATTGCCTGTCAGTGAGAGCTTTGACAGCAGCACAGCAGCTGTCAGTCAGGAAAAGCAGGAAGGTGATCAGGTGCCCACATTTATTTTTCCATGGTTGTACTGAGTGCTTCAGACTGCCACCTTTCTTGCAGTGATGTCCCCGTGTTTGCAAACATTGTTCCATTCATATCCCACAGATAAATGTGAGGATAGCAGCTGCCTGAGTTTTCAGACAGCCTGAGAGGCAGAAAGATTCATGAACTTATTAATTTTAAAAGGAATAATAAATGGTAGTTGTCAGGTATCAATGTGATGTAAGATCAAGATGTATTCCCTCTGCTCATCAGAGCAGGCAAGAGTGAGAGGTGATCAGGGATGCTGTCAGCAGCACAAGTGAGGTGCTCTGCAGGGCTGTGCAGCCACAGCTGCTGTAGGAGCCTCGTGTGGACTTCCCTTGCAGCCAGGTTTTCACAAGCTATTCTCACTGGTGTATTCCACGTGGGACATCTGGCAGCAGCTGCTTTGCACGTTGTCCTACATAACTGAGTTGCTTCAACTTTCCACAAGCCTATTTTGGGACTTACCAAGAGCTGAGCAGAAGGACAGCTCCCTTCTCGTAGTGTCCCTTCCATAAGCAGAGCTACTCTCTCTTCCATCTCTTCCCAAGCAATCCACACTCACATTTGCCTCTCACAGCCTGTTTCTGAAGCTTTCCCCACAGTATCTCCAGGAGCTCATAAGGGGGAGCAGTAGCAGATGGGTTCCTTGCATCAGAGGACTTACCATCTGTTATTTCTCTTCTCAATTTCATGCACTGCTGGCAAGAATTTGACTGTTTCTCCTGTTCTCTCTTGATCCTCTGCTGCCCAGCTGGGCAAACAAAGGTAGGCAAATAAGGCAAATAGCAGCATCCCTCTTGCCTTTTCCCCTGGTTGTACCAGGAGCTGCTGTGAACAAGGACAGCATTCAGCACCCAAAGGTGGCTGTATCCTCCCTTCATACACTCCCCATGCCAAACTCCATCTGCTGTGCTTTCAAAACCTCCTAATCATTCAAGAAGGAATAAAAAAGCCTAACAAGACAGCCTTGCAGAAACTCCCAAGTGACTTTACCCCCTCCCAAATGTTGGCACTTATTGGGAAAGGCTCTGTCACTATAGGAATGGTTTTTTTATTCTTTGTATTTCTGTTTGTTTCCCAGATAGACACATTCAGATAGCTGAAGTACAACACAACAGCTTTCTACATATCTGCATTGACAAGACTTTCTTTAGAAAGCAAGGAACATGGTTCACCCAAAAAACCCTTACCCTGTTCCCCTCCAGGAGACCTCTAGGAATTCAGAAATATTTTGAGGTCTGTAAGGTCAGGGTTGGAAACTGCTCCATGCTCCTTATGTTTTTCTAATTTGCAGGTTTAGTTAGAGTCCATCTTTCCCAAACCACAAAAGTTCATTCAATAATCTGTCGGTGATTTTTTTCTTCCTTCAGTTTTGCAAGAATAAAGCTCTTGATTGTAAGGAAACTTGGAACAAGATACCAACCACTCTTGATCTGGCTCAGAAAGCATAAGGCAAATGAAAACAGCCCCAAATATTGCATCAAAACAAACCACAAAGAAAATACTGTTAGGAATTTTTATGGGTTTTGATTTCTTTAAAAGGTTAGATTTCACAACACAGAATTTTCATTAAATAATTTTATGCAGTACTTATTTTAGCTATTCCAACCATTGTCTCTATGTTGAATAATGTGATTATTATAAGAAGAAGGATTTATAGTACAAATGCAGTTCCTGAAAAAAGTTGGAGAGAGGATTTTTAAGAAGTTAAGTTTGTGGTACCCTGCATTGTGATAGACCAATCATTTAATCCAATTTGCACCAAAAGAGAGTGGGAAAATTCCCACTGAAGTCAGTCTCCAGTTCACGATCTTTATCTCCTAATTGGACTTTGACTCCTCTCTTAGCTGAGGAAAATGATTGTAGCTTTGATCCAGATGCCTTCTCTGTAATCCATTGTTTTAGGGTTTTGAACACACACCACCCATTCCATATTAGGTATTTTGATAATAGCCTAACAAAATCCAAGTTTATAGGATAGTGTCATAAACCTGGCACCTTTCCCAAATGCCACACTCATTTAATAGAAATGTAATGCAATTTTCTTTGTGTTGTGTGTTCTGCATTCATTGTGTGTTTAGAAGCTGAGTGCTGAAATATTAGCTTGGAGCTCTTGGGAAAAAAAAAAAAATCATGAAATCCTGTGCTTTTTTTAGTACCTGGATGAAATTTTCTTCAAATTATTAACACAGCATGACAATTAGATTCCACACAAAAAAATACAGTTTCTCTTTCAGTGATCTCTGTCTGTAAACATTTGTAGTTGTTGATGCAACAATTGAAGGCAAATGCTACCATTAGCAGAAATAAGTGCTTTTTGAAGCTATATTTAATAGGTGCATGCAGATGCTAGGCTTTCAATTTCAAGACAGGGCATATTGTTATGCAGAAATTCATTGTTCTCCCACACTAATCACTTCTGAGGAGAAGAGCTAGTCAAAACGGGATCATGACCCGCAACGTGGTTCTTATTTCATAGCCAGATCACATTTCAAATGTGAGATCTACCCATTATTCTGGTTTTGCCAGCTGCTTTTGCCCATGCTGTGGTGGTAGGAGGAAGCACAGGAACCGAGCAGCTCTGTGCATCCACTCACTCCAAAGATGTTGGCGGTGACTTGACATAATAGAAGGGAGAAGGAGACTGCAGGGATAATGTATAACCTCACTTCACTTCCCAGAAACACACTAAAGATGACTGAGAAATTGATTTGTGAGAGTCTGGAAAAAAACCACAACAAACCAGAGGGCTTAAAAAGTGCCAGGGTAGAACTGCCAAGAAAAGAGGGCATCGTCCTGTTCCTTTTGGCTTTAAGGACAGGGCTGGCTGGGGCTCTAAGCAGCAGTGGGAGGCTTGGGGCACCACTGATGGAGCAAAAAGCCTTTGCTCTGTGGAGGGACCAGATGTTCCAGACAGAAAACTCCCTTGGTCATCCCCAGAGGTGCTTTACCCACCTCAGGAGGGTCATTGCTGACAGCTTGGCCACAGTGTGACAGCTTTCCCCAGGGTGCTGGGGAGCAGGGGGTGGGCAGTTTGGCAGCCCCCAAGCACTCAGGGCTCTGGGCTGGGGGATGCCAGCGGGGCAGAGCCCCCAGGCTGTAGCTGGGCTGATGGGGATGGGAGGGAAGGGCCATCACAAAGCAGTGAGAGCCAAGGACTGCAGCCAGAAAGGAGCACTCCAGGTACTTGCAGGTTTTGGAGTATTTCTGCTGTATATCCAAGACAAACCATGCTCTCCCTTCTCCTGCCAGCTTTGCATCTGTTCAGTGAGGAACTCAGTGACACTGATTTACCCAGGCTAAATTGCCAACAAGTTGTTTGCACAAGGTATTCTCAGTGGGTAGGTCTTCCCTGTGTCACAGGAAAGTGCACGGCAGTTTAAATAGGCATAACAACCCTTGCAGTGCTCCTTTCAACCATTTTTCATCTGTATTCTGAATCTCTGCACAGAGTGGAAGAGCAGCGTCCTGGATCTTAAGCCTGGGGGCAATGCTGTCAGTTAAAAGGCTCAGCTTACATTTGTGGAGCTGGACCAAGACCCATGTGCAAGACTCGCTGAAAGCAGCATCCTTTCAGGCTGAAATGATATTATTCAGTATAACACTCATAATTCACATTCTTTGCTGTAGTCTGTAGTTTTTCTACATGCAAGTATCAGTTTGCTGCTCAGTTATTGCTGACTGTATTTTCTAAATGTCCTTACACTTAATTTTTTTGTAGTTTTCCTGTAAAACTCGTTCTCTAACCCCTGCTCATTACACACAAACCGTCCTGCCAAACATTTTTGTGCAGCCCTTTTCTCTGATTTCCTTGCTGAAGCGTTCTGTTTTACTCCATTTTCCTTTCAGGTTCCATATGTTCTGCCTCAGTGGTTTCCAACCATATTTTTGGAGCCCAAAATTATTCTGGTGGAATTACGGTGTCCTGTATACAACGTTCAAGTCCACCTAATAATATGCTTAAAAAAAATAAAAATTTACCTTTGCAGAACCTTTAAAGGCAGTACACAGAGGACTCACATAAGGACAGTGCTGTTTGAAAGCCTTTCTTCTGAATACTGACACTCATTCATCAGAGAAACATCATTATTTTCATTATATGCATTATTGTTTATTAGCTCCTGTGTTTAGTTTCTCTTAACATTCTCCATAAACTAATATTCTTAAAACCCATTACCATTTCTATTGCACTAGGATCTTGAAATAATTTTTTTAATTGCATTTTCTTCCCAGTGTCTCCTGTTTATCTCTAGGCTGGCCATTCATTACAAAGGTGATGCTTATACTCAGCACTTGAGAGGGATGAAGCTTTGGCACTGTAACAGCCACTTGTTTATTCCCAAACCAGACCCAGCACAGTTCCCACAGAGCCTTCCCTCAGTGATTTTCCCATTTTTTCCCTTTCAGGAAATCAATCCCATTTTCATTTGCAATGACAGATTGATCCTCATACCTTTCTTTTTTGTTGGTTTTTTTTTTTCCTCCCTTTGGCCACCCTGGCGAGCCTGCCAAACACTGCTAATTAGCAGTTGCTTAGATTTGGGCTCTGGTCCTCTGAGATGCTCCATACAAATGGACTCACAGGGATGTCTGTGCATGCTGAAGGTGCAGATCCAGCCTTCTGCAATACAGTACAGGGTGCTTTTCTAGATGCATTGTCACCGAGGCATCGAACCAATAATTCATTTCATGTAGGTCATGCAATGCTTCTTAAGTGATCTGAAATTTAAATCATCTCTTGAGCAAGATTTGTATAATTTTCCCTGCCCTTGAATACCTGATTGTTCCCAAAAATGTGTAATCAGTACTGGAACCTATCATCCTTAGTTTAGGCATCCACTAGTATCACTTACCAGTAATTCAAAGGAATTCAGTTTCATGCCCATGAAATGGATGCAGTCAGAAGGAAGCTTGTTTTATGAAGGCATGTGGAATGACATGTAGATGAAATTACTTTAGACTTGTTTGAAATATTCATGTGAAGGTGGTACACAGGGCAAAACGAAGGAGAAATAACAATGCAGGGTGATATGCCAACCTTTAATAAGACCAGGGCATGCTTTTGGAGCTTGGGAAGGCAGAAAACAAAAAAGCATTGTAGCAGGACTTAAACCAATGTGAGGTGATCGCACCAGGGCACTGAAATTATTTAAAATGTCAATATACTTGTTTTAGGGCTATCTGCACTGATAAGTGAGCTCCTAAAGGTACCAGAACTGTGTCTGAGACCCAGTTTTGGTCTGGTGCTTTGCTGGCACCACTGTAGAGTGAATCCATACTTTATCATAGGCACTCCAGAAGGCAAGGGATCTCCATCAGCAGAGGTCCCACTGCCTCTGTTACGAGATCATCCCTAGGAAATGACCACCTTTGGGTCATGCTGCAGCACCTCCTTTTTTAATGAAGACTTTGGTTAAAACTTAGATGCTGTTATACTGCAAGATCATCCATCTTTTCTCATCTCCACAGAGTCAGGAAGGAGGCAAATCAGAGCTCCTGATAGAGAGGGAAAGGAGCTTGAATACTTTTCAGATCTATCAGTGACCTTAGTAGTCCATTATAAATACAGATGGAAGATCCTGACAACAGGATGTAGGTGCTGGTTTTAAGGCCTAAGAAAAGACTGAGAAGTGAAAGATGGGATTCATTCAATGAAAAATGTATGTCTGAATGGATCCACGTTTGTGCTGCCCAGGTGTAGCCAGTGCAGAGAAACTGGCAACTGACAACAAAAGTCCCCTGACAACTGGGGATTTTTAAAAGAGGACTTTCACAGAAGTAGATTTTAAAGACAAATATCACCAAAGAAGCCTGCTTTGATATTGCTTATATTTAGGAGGCAAGAAGTGGGATTAATGGGCACTGGTCATAGCAAATCATGGGCATCTGCGTGCTTTCAATTCAGAGTAGCTTGAGGACCCCACAGTCACTGTGCACTGCTGCACTTTGCACACCCCTGCCCTTCACATGGCACTTTCTTTTGAGGTGCTGCAGAACAACTGGCATGTTGTAAGATGCCAGGTCTCCCCTCTGGGGTGCAGATGTTCAGACGTGGTGAGGCTGCCCTTGGGTTGTGAGTGAGACTGTCAGCCAAATGATGTTAAATGGAGGCCTGATTAGCTATAGGCATCCTGTTGCTTCAGCCAGTTTCCACACTATCCTTGGCCCAACCACTCATTTTTAGCCTTTTGGTCCCAAAGGTTGTTTTTTCTGATCCATTCCCATGTTCAATAAACGTTTCCTTGCACAGTGGCCCAGGTGCACAGTTGGGAAAGACAGCTAGACTAGAACTTGTTAAAGCTCTTGAGACAACATTTTGCTTCTCTTTTGGATTTTGGGCTTTTGTTTCCCTTCTGATTTGTGGAATCTCTCATTGTCTTCCAAGAAAAGGATGCTGACATTAGATGTACCATGGGAACTGCAGTTGGAATACCGGTGTTTTCCTCTCTTTTGACATTCACTCATCGATGAGAGCCACTGACTCTTCTCACCTATTAATATTCACACTCATTTCTTTCCTATTAATATTGACACTTGCTTCTACAGTAGAATCTATTAAAAATGTGCATTTTGGAAGCAGTTTTCAAGACAAAACCTGACAGAACATCTATTACTTTGCTTCTTCCATGTATGTTCTCTAGGCAATGAGATGTGTTTGTGCAGGCTGGATTACAATGCATTAGCTATGTATGCATGCACATATATTTATAAAATTGATATATGCCACATATTGTATGCATATATTGTATAACTAGTGTTAGTGCTTCCGTTTGCAGATCTCAAAGAGCTTTGCTGAGCAGCCTAATCATTTCTACCTATTTCTTAGTCATGGGGAAGCCATGGTAAGAAAGGGGATGTGGCTTGTTTAAAACCACATTATCAGATCAGCAGGAAAGGGAATCTATGTCTTTGATTTCCAATACAGTGCAGCATTGGTGAGCAGGGATATCCATCTTCTTACAGGTAACTTCTATTTAAAATAAACAACTCCACTTGGAAATTCTAACTCAATTGTCAACCTTTAAAGGAGTAAATTTAAAAATTAGAGAAGTCTGTAAAACGTGAAAAACAGGTCCTGCTGGTACTTAGAGCAAAACATGACCAATGTCAGCTCAGGCCTATTTGCAGGGCATAGTTTGAAGAAAGAGTAAGTGGGGGTTTTAGACTCCTAGTACTAACCAAAAAGGCTGTGACATGGGACATTGATCCAGGATGAACTCACTCTTCCAGTTCAAATATGAAAAATGCGCCTAATCTGGTGTGTTAACTTTTTACTGGCAGGCTTTGTAAGAGATCAGTTACTGTCTGTCTGCACCACTCTAATTTTATGCTGGACAAGTAGCATCTGTCTTTCTGCAGCCAGCATAAAGCCGGCATAAAACTGACATAATCTATGCATCAGGTCCTCCGGTTAATTTGACAGAGAAACAATGGTGTGACCGCATCGGAGCTGAATCAGTTTTGTCCCGCTGTCTAATCAGTGGCACTGAGACCTTGTGCTAATGGTGATGGAAGAGCGGCCCGAGCGCGGCGCCCCGACCCCGCCGCTGCTTCGCATTCAGGTTGCCTTGACCATTTCCAAACGCATTCATTCACCGGGAACGGGGAAGAGAGCAGGTAACTCTGCTTTCCCACTTTCCCGAAATAGCAAGCGAACACTTGCGGCCGCCCCCCGCTCCCACAGTTTGCCGGGCTGCATCTCCCTTCCCACTTCTGCCCGCACCGCCGCCGCTGCGGCCATGGCTGCACCGCGCTGAGCAGAACCGAGAGGCGCTGACACGGCGGCGGAGGGGCGGGAGGGGACCGCCAGGGAGGGGGACCGCCAGGGAGCAGCCCCGCAGGCGCAGCGCCCACATCCCGGCGCGCCGGGGCCGGCGGCGCGCACCGCTCCGGCAGCTCTGCCGCTGCTGCCGTGCCGCTTCCCGTCTCGGCCGGCGGCAATGCCAGACCTGAGGACGCTGTCATCTTAAAGAGCGCAGGGGAGGGACCGTGTGCGAGGGAGGCGGCGGTGCCGGCGCCGCGGGAGGAGGCGGGCGCCAGCAGCAGCAGCATCTCCGCGGGAGCCGCCGCACGAAGGCGCGCTCCCG
>VXAC01006723.1:582848-635768 GCA_013399225.1 Rhipidura dahli
GTACGATGAGCTGGAGGCGGAGTATGACGGCCTCAAGCAGGAGCTGGAGCAGCTGAAGGAGGTGAGCCAGCCCGGGCTTTTGTCTCGGCCCGCCGCCGGGGCTGCGGGCAGGTGCGGGGCGCCCCACGCGTGTCCGTGCCCGTGCCCGGCGCCGCGCCAGCCCCTGCAGGTGGGCGAGCGGCGATGCGATGCGCGGGCCCCGGAGCGGCTGCGGGCTCCGGGGGTGGGGAGGAGGGGTTTCGTGGGGCCGAGGATCAGCCGGGACCGTGGAGCTTAAGGACGGATTACACGAGATCGCAACCCCCTTGCCCTGAGAAATTTCCCCGGCTCCTGCCGCCGGCAGCCTCAACTTCTGGGAGCAGGCGTTTGCGGCAGTGGAGGGTCCCCCCGGTCCTACCTGCACCGCATCGCCCGAGGCTTTTTTAGGAAGAGGAAATGAAGCGGTAGGATGAGAGCTGGACCAACGCAGTGTATAAGGAGTCTCTGTAAACAGCTGTCTGCAGTGCGTGAGGAGAGAGACAATTCCTTTTGAAGTTATTTATAGACCCGCTTTATTCTGCCGGTGAGGGGAATCGCTGCCATTGGCAGGGGGGGTATACAACAGTCTCGAGGTCACCCATCAGTGGAAATTAAACTTCTGCGTCATGCTGAAAGGGTGACATACTTGACTGGAAGGGTGATTTGGGGTTATCTTTCAAATGTGTTTTTGTAACACTCAAAGTATGAAGTAGCTGGGTGTTACACCTTACCTTTCAGCTCTGCTAGACATGACTCCGAAAAATCATCACTCTCCCTGTGTTCATCCTTAAGGGAAGTAACTTGAGACTGATAGCGGTGCACGTACATGGGAGCTACGGAAGGGCTGTGTGTGCCCGCGTATGCAGCACTCACAGCTCTGCACTTCATGGTGTTTTTATACCGTCCCAGAATGTAACTGACTAGGCTTTGTAAAGAGAAGATAAAGCGTCAAACAGATATTCTCCCGAATTTACAATTTATCTTCCTGTCCTACAAAAAAAACCCCAAAAAACAAAACAACCCAACCTAAAACAACTGCCATATAGAATGTGCAGAAATTCTGTTACAATTAATGAAATTTCCATTAGAAATGATGAACGTATTCCATATGGAGGGAAGCCACTTAAAAAACTTAGATTATTTGGGAATATATTCTTTAGAATACTAGCTGATGCCCCTTTAGAAGTATTTTTAATAAAATAAAGATTTCATTTTACTTGCAGGTAAATGAGTTATGCTACAGACTCGGTTCAGTGTCCAGAAGAGTTGAGAACATTTTATTTTCAGTACGAAGAATAAAGCTGTTTTTCAGAAAAACCTATCGATTTCCTTAAACTTGATCTCTGCCTCTCTGTCCCCCTGAGCCTATGGAGTAGGCTGAGGACTTTTGAAACCAATAATCAGAGAGTGAGGGATGGAGATACATAACTTGGCACTGGCATGAAGGCAGTGCTGTTTGAAATGACCTGACAGTAACAGAGGAACAGAATTAAAGGGGGGAAAGTGCAATGCAGTTTCTAGGGAAAAAAGAAGAAGAAGAAGAAGATGAAGAAGGAGATAAGTAAAGCTGCAGCTAGCTGTTACCCCACCATAATCATGGTACAAAAGAAGACTGATCAGAAGCCAGGATGACACATGGGTGCACAAGGCCACAGATAGAAGAGATAGTGCAAAGAATGGAGTTGAAGTTATTAAACTAGAGGGATTAGTCAGTGCAATTAATTGAAATCAAAGATGGGCACAAATTCTCTTCCTGTTTACTTCCCCTTGAAGTCAGTGAGAGTGTGTGCTCTGCAGCCCAGAATGTCTCCTGTGGAGCCATGCCTTCATGCTGTGCCAGGCACAGCATGGATACTGAGGGGATATCCACTGAGAGAGGAACAGCAAAAATCCTGCAGCTTGCCTGATGCCAAGCAGGAGTGGAGCTTTTCCAGACCCAGGGCTCTCAATTCCAGAGCTCTGCTTAGCAGCAGGTGGGGCATTTCCATCCCCTCACCTAGGCTGCAAGAGATTTTTTTCTTGCTTTTAACCTTTATAGCAGAAACCACACTGATTCTTACTGCACATGCACGCTGCAAAGGAGAATTTTCTCTTAGCCCTTCCAGTTGCTGTAATCTGTTCTTTGCTTCTGTGTTTGCACCTCCATTGTGACAATTCCCTTAGCACAAGTCAGACCTGTAACTGGGAGCCAAGCCAAAGGTGCTTCTGACGACACCAGTGAGGCAGAATTCAGGTAGTTCAGGCAAATTGTCCTGTGGAGCATAGATATGGGACTGTGGGGTTCTGTCTGAAAGCTCTTAAGGGGGCAGAGAAGTCCAAAGAGACTTTTTTTTTTTTTAATTAAAGCACCATCCAAAGTGTGTGGAGGAGGGGTTTTGTGTCCTTATTCCAGCAGGCCCTTCCAAGAAGGTGCTGCCCAGTGGTGGGACATCAAATGCCATGACTGACTGACTGACTAATGGGAGCTGGGAAGAATTCCCAGTGTGAATCTGTACTTCACTCTTACTTCCCTGCATTTGCATCCTCTTTGAAGCCATTTTGAGGCACAGAAATTAGTCCTCAGGTTTGTGCTAAAATAAATAGTTTGTCCATTCCCAAGGAATAGTAGGTGCAAGAGGGTAGCCAGGGTTATGTTACAATAATTACCTCTCCTTCTGCAGACCTTCTCTGTGAACAGATTCAATTACTAGGGTTGACTTTTTTTGAGGCAAGTCTTCGTTTTTTACCAGTTTTATTATTGATTTGTTGTGTTCTGTAGTTAGGACCTCATTGTATTGTTCAGCAAACAGAGCTGCCCATCTTTAACTACCAGCCATGGTTTGGCAGTGTGGGATCTGAAAGTCTTCTCATCCTCCTTGGCAATCCAAAACTCCAGTGGACTTCAGCAGTCCTTTTCCATATAAATGGCAATACTTCAGCCATACAATAAGTTCCATCATTGGAGAGTGAAATGGGAAACTAAGGCCATTATAGGATGTTGAAGTAAAAGCGAATTACAATATATTACATTAAATATTAATACTTGTGTACAGAATATATGCTCTCCACCCTGCAATGTGAATTGTTTTAGTAACCTCTGATGTTTCTTCTGCTGTGTTCAGAGGTCTCTGCTTTAGTCCAGGATTTTGATGTTGTGAGCCATGAGATAAATTTATGTTGCAGAACCACTGTTGTTGTTTAAAATTTTATTAGTTTTCATAGGGTTTGGGTTTTTTCAGTCTAAAAATGATGTTTCTCTACCTCAGTCAACTACATCTCAGTTTAGTAGAATTTTGGATCTTTAGCGAAACACTATAGTTTTAGGGCACCTGTTCAGAATGTTACTTTAGCTGATGTGCCTTTTAACCTGCAGTCCATAAAAATTCAGAGACTAAGACTCGTTGCTATTAGTCATAGGATTGAGGGTAGCTTGTTTTCCTTGTCTTGCTGAGATGGGAGTTTAATTAGCATCATATTTTATGTAAAACATTTTCCAGTGGTTGTATTGTATCTGGTCTTACATGTCCTCATTGCATTTGCTGTAAGAATAAGGTGTGATGTTAATTCTGTTTCTTTTAATGGAAGTGTGAAATGGCTTCATACTGATCTTCTGGCCTGCCTTGGAATGGGGGTCCCTTCCAAACTCAGCCATTCCATGATTCTCTGATCAGCCATTGGGCACTGGTGGTCTGTAAAATTTTTAAAGCAGAGAAAACTCAGTCACTTCTCGTGGTGATGAAATGGGGATGGAAGGCACCTTTGGTGTCCAGCTCTGCAAGAGTTAGGCCTGGGAAATCCTAGCAAAGGTTTCTCTTTAGAATCAAATCATGTACATAGCAGCTGTTCCTCTCCTTGACTCCCTCTCTGACTGACTAATTTAGGCAATATCTCGCTTGGCTTCTTGGCTTTTATGTATTTCATTCCATGGAGACAAACTCTTCTCTCCATGGCACTGGCTATGTGATTTCCAGGCTGTTGGGTGCTTGCTTTAGTTTAAACCAAATTATCTGTGGTAAATGATTGGAAACCAGGGTTGTGGTGAGTAGCCTTCTCCTTGGCAGGTGTTGGTTTTCTTTACTTCACAGAAATGTTGTGTCAATGATTATGAAGTGCTTACTCAGGTACTAATAGGGCTTCCAGAAGTAATTCATGGTCTGTGTCTGAAAGAATCACAGAATCACCAGGTTGGAAGAGAGCTGCAAGATCGAGTCCAACCTATGTCCCAACACCTCAACTAAACTAAACCATGGCACCGAGTGCCACATCCAGTCTCTTTTTAAACACATCCAGGCCTGGTGATTCTACCACCTCCCCGGGCAGACCATTCCAATATTTTATCACTCTTTCTGTAAAAAACTTTTTCCTCATATCCAACCTATATTTTCTTTGGTGCAACTTAAGACTGCGTCCCAAATGTGTAAGGGTTTTTTGAGGAGTCGAGCTGAAGGTCTCTCTGGCAGCTTCTTTTCTGTTCTGCTCTTCCTTGCACTATTTCAGCACAGGTGGCTCAACCTCCATCTCTCCCCTCTTCTGAAGTGACCCTGCCCCTCCAGCTCCCCCACTGTTCTCCAAAAGCTCTCACCTTCCTGCTACTTAAATCACCTCTGCCTCTTCCATCTTTGAAGTGTACACTTGGTGGGACTTCTCTGGATCCAAAAGGGCTGGAAGAGGGGGAGGCTCCTCCCAAAAAGTATGCCAAATACAGCCCTCTTAAATGTGGATTCTTATACACTCCTGTCTACATGACAGGATGCTTAGGAAAGTGTGAAGAATCTCACTGAGATGTTCTAAATTCTCCCCAGAGCAGAATGTGTTCCAAACAGGGAGCTTGGGAGCTGTGAGCTGATGCCATCTCAGTCTATCTCTGCTCCTCCTTCCAGTGACAGTGCCCGTGTTGCATGAGGCAAAACATTTTCGGCATCTCATCCTGATCTCACCACTCTGTCCTTGGCTCCTGTCCGTGTTTGTGTCACTCAGGAAGGCCCTGCTGCCCCACACCCAGCTCAGAGATGGGGGCATTCAGTTGCTACAGGCTGGGGGTCAGCTCTGTGGCAAAGGATTTGGGAATCCTCGAGGACAGTAGGCTGGATGTAGGACATTGAAAATTCCAACAGCATCCTGGATCTTTAGCAGCAGAAGCAGAGCTGGTGGATTGAGGGAAGTGATTATTGCTTTCAAGCTGGCGGTTGTTAAACCACATCTAGAAAGCAGCATCCAGTTTGGGCTCCCTTCATATGAGAAAGACATGAATAAACTGGACTGCATTCAGCAAAGGACCACCAAGATGGTCAAGAGTGGGAACATTTGCCCTGTGAAGAGAGACTGAGGGGGCTGAGCTTGTTTAGCCTGAAAAAGAGAAGGCTGTAAGGGACCCAGCATCAGCCTGTCCCTACATACAAAGAGTATTGAGATGACAGAGCAAGGCTTTTTGCAGCAGTACCTCTACCTCTAGTTGGAAGTCTGTCACTAGTGGTGTCCCCCAAGGGTTGATACTGGGCCCAGTATTGTTTAATTCACTCATCAATGGCTTGGATGAAGGGCAGATGCCTCCCCAGCAATTTCACTGCTCACACAAAGCTGGGAGGAGTGGCCAGTACCCCAGAATGCTGTGAGTCTTTCAGAAGAACCACGATAGAGATGGGAAAGAGGGGCACAGAAGAACCTTCTGAAATTCAGAAAAGGCAAGTGAAGGCTCATGTAGCTGGGCAGGAATAATCTCATGCACCTGGCTGGGTGCTGACCTGCTGGGAAGCAGCTCTGTAGAGAAGGAGCTGGGGAATCCTGCTGGCCAGCAAACTGTCCATGAGCCAAAACAGTGTCCTTGTGGCCAAGAAAGCCAATTGTACCTGGGGGGCATTAGGAAAAGCATTGCCAGAAGGGCGAGGGAGGGGATCCTGCCCCTCTTCTCAGCCCTGGTGAGGAACATTCTGGGGTGCTGTGTCCAGTTCTGGGCTCCTCAGGAAAACAGAGAGATGGAGCTGCTGGAGCAGGTACAGTGGAGGGTGACAAAGATGAAGGGACAGCAGCATCTCTCTTACAAGGACAGGCTGAGGGAGCTGGGTCTGTTCAGCCTCGAGGAGAGACAAATGAGAGGGGATCTCATCAGTGTCGATAGTGTCTGAAGGGAGATGTCGAGAGCATGGGCCAGGCTCTTCCAGGTGATGCTAAGCAATAGAACAAGAGGCAATTGTCAGAAATTGTTGCCCATTACAAGCAAGTTCCACCTTAACATGAGGAAGAACTTCTTTAGTGTGCAGGTGACTGAGCACTGGAAGAGGTTGCCCAGAGTGGTTGTGGAATCCCCTTCCCTGGAGGAAGGGAGGCTGGGCTAGCTCACCTCCAGTGGTCCCTGCCAACTGCAGCCATTCAGTGATTCTGTGCAGGGTGGGGAGACAAGAGATAACTCACATAAACTGAAACTATAGAGGCTCAGACTGAATGTAAGGTAGATCTGTTTCCCCCTGAGCACAGGCAGTCCCACAGGTTGATCAGAGAGGTTATGCACTCTCTTTATCCCTGGAATTTTTCAAGCCCCAGCTGGATACAGCCCTCAGGAACCTGGTCTGAGTGCAGAGCTGATCCTGCTGTGAGAGGAGGTTGAACTGGGGGAGAAGCGGGGCAAACAGCACGGGACCTTGAGCAGTGCCAAGTGTCCCAAGGGTTCCCACTGTGCCTGGTTAAATTCCAGTGGCAGGTTGCTGTAGGATGACTTACCCCATACACAGTGGTGTCGTGCCTGGAAACTGTGTCTGAGCCCCACTTTGTGCTTGAATTTCATTTTGTGCTTGTCATGAAGTCTGCAGTGACCTGAGGTTAGTAAGGGTGGAGTTTGGTGAGCTCATCTCTCAGCAAGACACTCCTACATCCCCCTGTGCCATTCCTGCCCCCGTTCTGGCTCTCAGCTGTGCAACTGTTCATCCTGTCACAGCAGGGTAGAGAACTAACCTCAGTTAAAAATAACCGAGGAGGGGTTGTTGCTGTCTGTAACCCAGATTGGTTTCATCATCTGATTCACAGTACCTGCCAGTGAACTGTTTTACCTTTGCCTAAAAGTCAGCATGAGGAGAGGAGTGAATGCAGAGGGCAGATGGGGATGGATCCTGCTGAAGAGGGTATTGATGTTAAGAGAGATGCTCATCAGATTACAGCAGGATTGCTTCCTCCAAGAGGAAATGAATCCTGTGCATGAGCCTACAGAAAACATAAGCAGCTGGAATCATGTTAGGGGGAAATTAGGACTATTGTTGAAGCTTTGGCAGCATGCAAAGAAAAATGTAGATGAACCTTTTGGGTTTTTTTTTTTCCAGGGACCTGTATTCCCAGTTGCTCTCAGTAATTGTGTTGTATCCTTAGGAGCCAGTACAGATGAACATGCAATATTAGTCCTCCTACAATAGCCAGCCCTTAAGCAGGGATGGTCAGCTTTCAACCCTGGGGGCTTACATACTCACAAAATAAATCTAAACAGATTTCAATTTGTTTCCTCCCAATAGTTAAAATTATTTTCTTCATTTTACTCTTCCATCAAATAAATCCCTTTCTAATCCGAGCAATTCTGATTGAATCAGTCATCTGGCTTGAACTCCTCAGAGATAAATGGAAGTTACAACTGGATTTTATGTCACGGAAAAGTAAATTTTCCATAGATTTTCTAGGAAATACTCGATTAGTACCAAATCTAATATGACTGATTGAGGTGTTATTGGGTGAGCCAGGCATTTTTATTGTGAACTACTTCCTGTGCAAGGCTTATGAATGTAAAACTAGGGGTCACAGGAGAGATTTTAATTTGGAGGTACACATCTGTTTGGAATTTTGTGGTGGATTAAAGAGAAATAATTTGCTACCATCTTTTCACTTTCCTTTAGGTGAAATACTTTTCCTTCCCTTCTGTGTTGCCCAGTGGGTTTTGTTTCTCAGGGCGTGTGTGTGCAGTCTGTGTGCACATCAGCATTCAGGGTGAACACCTGGCTTTATTCAAAGTGCAAGAGGGGCAAAAAAATGGTGGAGAAAATAAGATTTGGCATAAAATAGTAAATTGTGATCATTCATCATGGTAAAATGAGGAGCATTCTCAAAGTCAGATGGAGTAAATTTGCACCTGGGCCACTTTTCTGTACCGTACGCAGTTGGCAGCTGGAGGAAAATACATGCAAGATTTTGTGTTTTCCTGCCTGTATTGAGGGCTTCTAGAAGAAGAGCTTTCTTCTTGAGATTGAATGTGCTTTTTCTTCAATACCTTGTTCTCTCTTACGTTTTTGCATCAGTGTTTTCTCCATATGGACAGTGGGAGTAAAATCAGAATCACGGCTCGCTCCAGCTTCCCTTGAGCCTCTGCTGCCTTGTAGGGCTTTGTCTCTGTTATGGATTTCCCTTCCATCTTTGTCTGGTACCTGAGGGGGCAATGTTTAATTCAGTACAGTTCTGTACTGTACTTTTTGTTTTGGGAGGGATGATTTTAATTTATGTAGACTGAAAAGCATATGTTCATTTCTGCTGAACTGTCTTATAGTTGTTGTGTGACTTTCATAGCCCTCTTCTTTCCTTATTTCCTTGAGAACTCAACAACACTCATTTTATGTGGGAGGAGAGAGTATTTTCCTTATTTAGTGGAGTTGATATAGCATGTAGAGACAAGAATGTGCCCTTTGTCCCTTTATCACTTGCATCACTCACAGCAGATGATTATGAGGAGAAACCAGCAATTTTTTTGTACTGTGCTGTGAATGCAGTCTGTGAGTACAGAGCAGCTACAGATGGAAGTAGCTGGGACTAGTCAGAAGGTGAAAAATATGCCTGAGCAAGGGCAGGTGCTTAAAGCTGAACTAGGCAGGTAGAAATTAAGCTGGTTGCAGATCAGTGGTTTTTTGGGGTCTCTACTTCTCTGCAGGGGGTAGTATTAAAAATAATTTTGAGATGATAATATTTATGTTTCTGAATTTCTTTCACTGTCAAAGTTTAATTAACTTGGTAGTTAAAAGAAGAAGCAGGCCACTGTCCTAAATCTATGGTTTTGGGACAGACCTATGAGACACCAAAAGGCTTTCACTAAGACTGAAATGCATCCAATCCCAGTTTCTTCATCTCTCTTGGGGTTCCTCCCTCTCTGTCTGCAGCCTCATTCTCATTCTTGTACAGTGTTTGTCTCCTGTTCATGATGGTTTATGCACTTTTATTTTTTTTTAATCTCTGCCCTATATCTTACTCAGTGTTCATGTGCTGCTCTCCGAGACGTGGAACTAAATTTTTTATATTAAAGAGCCTTTTTGTCACTGTGTGAGTGTAAAAAATCTGACCATTTTTGGCAGACTAGACCTTCCATGCTATGCTCAGATATTGTAAGGACATAAGGGATTCCTAGAAATACTTCCAAATGTTGTTTTAGCATGGACTGAAAATGAAACAACCAAGGATTTGTCCCCTCTGCTTTGTAGCAGCCTCACCATTAAAATCATCCTTGGAAAGATCACTTTTTGGGCAGCTTTAAAATCAGGTTAGCTGTGTGGATGCATTGGAAGAAGACACCTTTCCATAAGGCTTTAGGAAACTGACCACCCTTTTTTTTTAAAAAAAAGGGTTATTATCCCTTAAAAAAATTTAAAAAAAATAGTGTGGTTTCTGGAGTTATTTATTTAAGCCCAAACAAGACAACAGGTGCCCAGTGAGTTTATATAATGCACTCTTCTTTTGATCAGCACTTGAAACCACACGGTGCTGCCATAACTTCTCCACCACCCTTGCTCCCCTGGAGCACAGCTGATTTCCCTCTGCAGCCTGTTCAGCCCATGTGCACAGCAAGCAGCTCTCCAGCAGTGCCAGAGACAGCACTGCTTAGCCCAGAACCATGACAGGCATCCTCAGCTAACCCCAGTTAGTCACCTTCCACTTCAGTCCCTCACCTCTGGGGGCTTTCCAGATACATTTTATAGACTTCATCTTCTGTAGGGGCTCCTGTTTCATCCTGGATGGTCGGGACAGACACGAGAGTTCTCTGGAATCAGTTCTTAGAGCATGAGCCTTATTATTAAAGTGTGTGTGTGTAAGGGACCTGCCAGGGGCTGCCAGACACAGCCCAAAGCAGCTCAGAGAAGAGAGAGAGGGGGTCCAAGCCCCAGGGAAAGGGTGAGAGCTGAGAGCACAGAGGGTGCGGAGAGTAAAGAATGCAGAGGGTAAAAAAGAGAGTAAAGAGAGTAAAGAGGGTAAGAAAACTTGGTTGCCATTTACAATACAATAAATCATCTTCTGTGTTGAATATTCTGATTTTCCTTAACCAATCTAGAACAAGCTACACATTTACATACAGCCTATAAGAATCATTGCATTACCATACGGAGTTATATTTTGAACCCTAAAAACTGCTTTTTTGGACCCTCTGCTCAATAGGCAGGGTCTGCTCTGACCCTTGGACCTTTCTGCAAGCAGAGGGTATTGTTTCATCAAGAAGGGATTACCTGCAGTTGGCCATGCCATTGTTTTGTAGTTGTACTTGATATCTCAAAGCTTGTCTTCATTTCAATCTCACTCATGGTTTCTATGTTCTTGGCATCTTTTGCCAAGTGATCGTATTTATAAGGCTTTCCTATTTCATCTTCCCCAACAATCTTCCCTTCCTGGTGCTTTGGGGTGGTTTTGGTCTGTGCTTGTTTGTTTTTAGTCCTGTGGCCTCTCAGAGCTCGCAGGTGACACACGGGCTTTCCTGGGATGCCTTTGTCACTCGGGGTGGATTGGAATGTCACTGTGCCGAGAACGAACTGCAAAGTGCTGTTTGTCATCGCTGGCTAGTGAAGAATTCCCACGGAGGGAAGCTGGAAGCTGCTAACAGCTGCAGTTTCAGCTTCTGTTTTGGATGCTCAGAGGGGGAAAGCCAGCTCCTGGTAGTTGTGAAGCTCAGAAAGGAAGGCAGCAAAACAAGCTTTTAAGGATAAAGATAGGAATTTGGGTCAGGCAAAGGGAACAGGTGGCTTGGTGAAATAATTAATTTATAAAAGCTTGGCTGTTGTCCAAACATGAACACAGCATGGTTTGGATTTTGTCTTCTCAGGACTGGAGTGATGTCTGCTCACACCCACAAGGCAAGGTGCAGGATGCCAAACTGCACTGAGTCCTGGCCCTGCCCACAAAGGTGAAACTCTCAACCTTCTGGCATCTGAGTGTTGAGGGAACTGGAGCATTGGGTTTGGAGGCAGATGGAGAGTTCACAGTTGGGTTGAAGTGTCTGTGTAGTCATAGCCTCTGGTTCTCAGTGTGATGGCTAAGCCAAGATGCTTAACAGCTATGTTGTCCAGCCTGAATCTATGATTCCTTTTATTAAGAATATGCTCTCAGTAGCTTGCAGTCCCTATAACAAATACTATTAATAAAGACAAGCTTGTGGGACTTTAAGTGAGTAGGAAAAGTTTTTCTCATACCCTGAATACCTCAGAGAGTTTTTACAAAGCATTTAAATGTTGCATGGTTCTGGATAATTCCAGGTGACTGCACAGGGATGACAAACATGCAGAACTCACCTGAGTTTAGTTGAGGGCAATGTTTGCATTGTCCTTTCTTTCTGTGATAATTGCTTGTAATTCCCACCTACAAACAGGAAACGTTTAAGCATCCCATGTGAAGAATGCTCTCTCTAACAAAATGTCCTCTATTCAGGGTTGTCCCTTAGGGCCATTTATAGCAGGTATGACTTGAAGAGCAGTATTGAAGTCTTGCCTCCATGGGTAAGTCAAAGATAAAAGGGGGCAATGATTTAATGTTGAATCTCTGCCTACCACCCACTGGCAAACAACACTGTTGGCAAGATGCAAGTGATAAAATGTGTTGCAAACTGAGAATTCTGATTTCTTCCCACCAAAGTAGGAAGAACTGGCATAATTATAATAATTGTGTCTCAAGCATGTGATCTTGTTCTTGCAGTTTAGTGAGTTGTCATAACTCTGCTGAGCTTCTGTGTCTGCTCATGTGCATGCACTTGACCAGCCCCAAATGTGTAAGAGCAAGGTGAAAAAATCCCTACAACCAAACACAGAACACAGCAGAAATCTGAAGGAAAGAGATTTCAGCTGACATGGATCTTCCATCTGCAGTAAGCTAAAAATGTGCACTAGATCAATTACTAATCCATAAAATCTCAGCCATAAATCTGGGCCCTTGGTGACACTTTTTAAAGTAAATTGTAAGGATATGGTACCAAGGACTCCTCTGTGAAATAAAGTGTATGATATATAACATCTGAGAAGAGAAACAGAATTTAGATGGAATACAAGTGTCTGTGTATGCCAGTAAGGGAGATGGAGTCTCATGGCATTTTTAGGAGTACATTACTTTGGGCATTAGGTAATTCCATTTCTTGGGCATTAGGTAAGCTTTTTATTTCTCTGACAGATAAGGGCTGATGGTTGCCATCTGATAATAACAAAACTTTCACTTAAGATGGTGTAAGATCAGCTGTGTAAAAATAGTAGCAAACCTGGAACAACACACTTGAGGGACAACATTTTTTCCAAATGCGCTCATTTTAATGTTGCAAGGATGCTGTAGATTCTTAGATGCTTTCTATTCCCAAAATAAAATCCATATTAAAATAATAGAACTGAATTATCAGATTTAGATACCTGGAAATTTGTCCCCAAAGTCTGTATTTCATTTGTATTGGAAAACACTGGGTTTGCTTTATCAAGCAGGCTGAACAACTTTGCATTGAAACCTACATTACTTCTTTTTGCCCACATACTTTGAAATTACAGATCCCATACCTGAGTGGTTGTTGTGATACACACATAGGCTCCTGGCTTTAAATATTTTTGCTGTAGTTATTTAATACTGCATCATGATTTGTAATTTAAAGTATTTTCTGTCTGCTTGCTTATGGAGGGATATTTATTCAAGAAGAGAAAGTGCAGTGATACCTTGGTTATAGCTTTAGCACTTGTGTTTGAAAAGTACTTCACTCATTGTTCCCTGGGCTGATGTTAGAGACACTCAGAGTCATGCCTGGGTTTTTATGGTTGTTGAAATTTCTTTCGTAGCAGATTAGACTGATGGGAAGACACTTAAACCTAAAATGAGCCTTGTTTGGATATAAAGAACCCTTTCTGTGGGTATAACAGGAAGAGTTGCAGGTGGAGGCCATGCTGTGCTCACTTTTTATTCTATAAATGTCTCTCATTTGCAAGATGCTTCTTGAAATGTGGCCTCTGGTTTATTAACCAGTGAGAGCTTGAGTTAGGCGCCCCCAGCTGATGCTGGGCTGGGGACTTAGAGCTGCTGCTTGTTGCCATTATTCAAGGATGTGCTTGTTAAATATTCCAGTCTGAAGAAGTGGGTTTTGGAAAGGGGATCCTGAATTCTGCCCCAAAACCCTGTAGCAGAGATTCTTCTCCTACCCTCAGTTATTTTTGTAGCAGAAAGTCATCTACCCCTTGAAAAGGCATCCAAAATCTGATAAGCAACATTTTTAGGAGCCTGCGGGCCCCGATGGTTTGTGCTGCCTGTGGAGAAAGGAATCGCAGCTTTGCAAGTGACAGTGTAATGAATAGCGAAGCACTTAGCAGAGCACTGGCCTTGGATGGATGCAGGGAAAAGCCAGAGGCAGTGAGTCAGCATGACCTTGGCTGCTGCCAGAGGGATGGGTGTCACATCCAGCCTCCAGGGACACTGACACTGGTTGGGGTCTCTAGTGGAAAGAGACTCCGGTGAAATAAAATCCGCTGGAATAATTAACCACTACTGGTGTGTGTGTCTGAGAGGTGTCAGTTGTGTACAGAGTCATGAAAACATCAACTTAAGGCAGTTGGAGTTATTAAAAGCACACTGAGTGTTTGGCACACTGAGTCTCAGCAGGGTGGGGTAAATTGTTATTTATTGCATGACAGCAACACCTGGGGATTCTGTGATGCGTGGAACAATGAGTTGCAGGCATATAAATAGAAGATGAGAGATTTTGCTGTGGAAATTGGACTTTGTCAGGGATTTGCTATTAAGGAATAATAAGGGGAATTTGCAAATAAGTAATAGAGGTCCAGAAGCTGTGGCAGGATTGGCTGTTCAGCCATAATTTCAAAGGAAATCTGTGGCTAAATCACAAGGAAAACATGGATTTTTCTCAGATCTAGTCCAATCATTTATCTTCAAAATCCTTCCATTTAAAAAAGCTGGTCAACCAGAAAGCCAAAGCAATCAACTGCCCTGTGCTCACTGACCAGGGTGTGCACTGGCACTGTCTCCCACTGCTGCCAGGGTGACCAATAAGGCCATTTAGGAATGGTGTTGCTGGTAGTTTTGCTACTTTATCACAATCAAAAGTGAAGGAAAAAGGAAGGTGGAAAACTCAGATAAAACTCTTTGGTTTTTCAGTTCATCATTTGGCAGTGTTTCAGTGGCAAAAACCCTTGTCTAATAAGAGACCATCAGCAGCTCATCAGAGCATCCTGTCCCCTTGGGCTGTACTGTCCCTTTGTGGTCCCCCTCCCACATACTCTGGTGATCCAGAGCTCGTGGAAAGTATCCGGGATCCCTGAATATGTCCCCCTCTCTCACCCCGAGCTGCCCTTTCTGCTTTGCTCTTTCCCCCTTTGGAAGCTGACTGCTCTTGGCTGCCATTCCACTGTTTCTAACAATCTTCCTTCTCCTTCCCACTTACCTCTTCCTGAACCACAGCTCCTCTCTGCTGGGATTGAGATTTTCACATCTGCATTTACTAATCCCTGCAACTGGTTGAAATGCTTAATTTTTCCTCTGCTCTTTCCTTACACTGGTGGGGGAAACCGAATTCCAGCTGCCTCTCCCTGCAAGGAATGCATCTCACCTCTCCTTGCCTGCAGTCTCTGGGTAGCCTCACCCCACAAAGTACCCCTTGTTCCTGTTGCTGCCTGGGGAAAAGTTAAATGACAGGCTTTAGAGCAGTGAGATCCAGCATGTGGGATGACCTCCACAATGGGAATGTGTGGGAAATCTTTGTTTAAATCTGTGAGGCGTGACTTTTGCAGTTGTTTGGGAGTTCAGGCTGGCTGAAATCTCATGGGGTGTGTTGAGCACTGCATGAGGCTTCTTGCAGAGCTAGCAATGGTTAACGTGGAGCTCAGACCAGGAGTTTGTAGAGGGTGAGCTCTGTGGGGCAAGGCCTGCCCTTGCCCTCCTGTTTGTGCTGAATGAACACAGTGAGCCTCTCTTCTTGGCTGGGACAATTATGTTCTATGGCAATATGAGTAATTAATAATAAAATGGGGCCTCTTCTGTGGACGGGCTGTTAGAAATAATTTCCTTCTGCCAGTTGCTTCTCTAGAATGTGGTTTTGAACTCTGAGATCCTGAAAGAGATAATCGAAACACAAGCAGCTGTCACAAACCTTTAGCTCTGTTTGTGTAGGCAGTGGTGGAAAATCCCAAAACAAAATTGTTGGATGGTTCACTGGTTTGTGCATCTTTTGTTGTAACATCAAGCTCTTATGCAATGGACCCCTGTTTGATTAAAGACTCTTCTCACTAAAAGTGCGTTTCAACTGTTCAGATTTTTAATCAGGCAGAAAAGAAGCAAAGCAAACTCCTGATCTCCTGGTTGCTCTTCACCCAGTTCATGTGTGGCACACACAGAATCAGCTGAGCTGTGCTGGGTCAGGCTGATCCAGCTGCTGCAGCTGCAGGAAGTAGGCTCTTGTTTCCAGGTGTGGTGTATGAGGTGGTGGTGGATCTGAACCCTGCCTCCACTCAGCTGGGGTAAAAGGTGGGGTAAAGTATTTGGTTGCTTTGTCACATCACAGCCCTTCAACAGCTGTTCCTCGTCCCCTTGGCAGGAGAGGTGGCATCTGGCCATGGAGATGGGCTTCTGAGGGCTGGGAGCACAGTGCAAGCAACAGTGTGACATGGGTCTGTGGATACTGAAAAAGCTTCAGCAGTGAATTTCTTCAGCTCTCTGCAGCATTTCGTGCGAGCTCTGTCTTTCCCATGCCAGGTTACTGTTTTGTAAACTTCTTGCACCTGCAGATTGTTTTGCTGGATTGTTATGGCTCTAACGAGCAAAATATTTGGGAATGGATGGCTTAGAATTTGGCCAATCCCCTCAAGGGGTGGATGGCCAGAGGACCAATTACTTTATGCCATTTAACACTCTTTTTGTGAACTAACATATAAAAGCCTCAGGAAAAAACCATTAAACCAGCTCCTGCTGTATTGATAGCTGGCCCTGGACTCTGTGTGGGTTCTCTACCCACCCATGGTGCCACAGTGACATGGGTCCTCCTGTCCACATGGTTCATTGAGATCTGGAGGCTCCTCCTGTCTATCTTCCTCCCCAGATGCCAAGGAAGCTGAACTATAAAGGCCTTCAGAGACTTCTTCCACAAATCTCTTTTTATCCTTTGCCAGATGTCTGCCAAGAAAGATGGTAATGACTCTGAAATTTAAATTTAGGTATCCAAGGGGTACATTATTCCTCCAGATTTTTTTACTAAGACTAATAAAAACTTTCTTCTTTCAATGAGCACAAACCTGACATTTTCAGGAAGCTGACAGCTGGTGCCACGATGCTGAAGATGACTGACTGAGAATATCACATCATGATTCAGGGGTTTAGAGTAGTGGGCTGCCAGGAAGCATACAAGGCTGCAACTGTCCTTGGTAGGTTGTATCTAATGAGGTGGGTATTTGTCCCTGAATTGTTTTTTTTTTCAATTAATGTTCCATTTCTACTCTGGTAACCATAGTAATTACACTAGAATTTTGTCTTTTAACATATTCATGCCCAAAATCTCTTCTGGTGGCCAGTTTATTTTTATAAAGATCATGTCATGGCCTGCATCCAAAAGCACTGTTGATGATATAGAATGCAAGGTATGCAGAGCTAGTTACAATGAATATTTTTTCAGTTTTTTTTTTTTTTAATAAAAATATTGGACTCCATGACAGCACTGTGAGTTATGATCTGAATTCTCTGCTGCAGCACCTCTCCTGAAATCACCAGAATTATGCTGGCAAAGAACTTGGTTCTTCATAGTGTCAAGTCACTCAGCTCTGAAAGTGACTTCATTATGGCATTCCCAGAACTGTAAGGTGTTTTGATGAGAGGAGTTGGCAGCAGACTGGAAGCACTGGTGACTCAGTGCACAATGCTCTGCCTTCTGAGTCAAAAGTGACCTGGTGTCCTGGCAGTGCGGTTTGTAGTTTGGTTTTTGTGTTGTTTTTATGAAATATTGCATATTGCTTTTTGGAAAGGAAAATTAACATCCTGCTGCTTCTTTTTGGGGAGGTAAGTTTAATATCAAGATAGCTACCCTTGGCTGTTTTTACAGAGTTGGTAGGAGAGATTAATCACCTTTGTAATCTATATTCTTCAGTCAAATTTGATCAGAATTTGCCATCAAGATATTTCAAGTTACTCCATAGGAAACAGGGTAAAAGCTGCTCCTTGTTTGCCCTGGATAGTTAGGCATAAATTGGTGCTCCTGGGCTTGGCTCACCTTCCATGCTGAAATTCAGATGACCTCCAGAAGTCCTTTCCCCTTCAGCTACAGTGTGAATCTGAGTCTAAATACAGAAGTTCTTAAAAGTGGCTTCAAAACTCACTGTTTACATGTGAAATCTGGAGGATCTGATTCTGTTTGAATTCCCTCATCCCATCCATAAAGGTGAAATAAAGGAATGTAGAACAAGAGGTCAGATTTATAAAAGGAGCATCTCACCAGACAAGGCTGCACACAGGATTGTCCCCAGCAGAATTAACTTCTAACACCCATGGATGACCTCCTGAACTAGCTGGAATTGAGATGCTGGTGTTAGGTAAACACAGTAAATTTGTTGGTTTTGTTTTTATGAACTCATTGCTAAAGGTTTGTTTAACCATGTCTTTGATGGAGAATGCTGGGCATGTTCTTTCTCCTCTTTATGCAGTAGTAAGTGTAACCTAAATATGGAACTTGGACCTATGCAGGCCTCTTATCCCACAGGAACAAACAGCATTAAGAGGGCAGATAGATACTCATGGAACAGCAGGATCCCTAAAATGTACATCCTTCCCCCTGAGACACACAGGGCTGTAAATCGAGTTGTTCTGCGAGGGCTTTGAACCACAACTGCCAAGAGAGAAAATGGACAATGTTGGTTCTCCCTTCCCTCAACAAACAACAGTAAAAACCAGCAACTCCCCTGTTCTCTCTGTCTTTATGCCACTGATTGATGGAAGTACATAAATGTCAGCAGGAACTGGAATGATGTGGCAAAATGTAAAAATCTTACTCTTCGCAGTAATTGCTGTTGTATTTGGGGTCACAACAACTTTGGGGTAATTTAGAAGTTAAACTTGCATCTGTAACTGACTGAAATGAAAGTTTCTTAATTAAGCTTGAAGCAATTTAAAATAAATTGTGTTATTTCCTTTCAATTCCAATGGAAGCCTTTTTTATTTCCCAGGGTGTATCAATTTTGTCTACATATCTATGTCATTCAGAGTAGGTGGGTTTCTCCCTTCTTTGTAATAGCAATACAGGGTAGTTTGAAAAAATGGGTGGGGTAAAGGTTGCAGTAGGTATTCATTTCAAATTAAAATATTATTTGTATCTTCTGCAACAGTTTTTGTTTGTTTGTTTTGTTCCTGCCATGATAATGTGACACATTTTCAAAATATTTCTTCTGTCTTTAAATATTTTTAGAGATTTGTGAATGAAAGTGAACTGCATTGCAAACCTCTTTTCTATGATTGTCTTCATGAGATGTGCAGGTATTCATGTTCTGGAATGGATGCAACAGAGAGGACAAGACAGCAGCAAAAAAATAGCTGCAATTTACAGTTGATGAATTGTGCTGCCTCTGTCAGCATCAGAAAAAGCTGATTTGTTTTGTATCTAAAGTTCTTTTCCAGAATAATCTAATCAGTTTCAGGCTTTGTAATATTGACATTTTAGTGAAGCATTGCCCTGTAAATATGGCATTTCTGTGTCATGCTGCACACCTGCAGTAATTACCATGGCTTCAAGGAGTGTGGTTCATAATTTATGAATGACACAGACAAGTCCTGAATGATAACACCTTTGATTAGAGCTGTACACAGGCACGAAGAAGCTCATTTTGAATTCACAGGGATTCAGTACTGAGTGAGGTGACAGTTTCAGAGCCAAACATGCCATGAGATGGGGGAATTTGTGTACATGGGTGTATGAAATCTGGTGGTGGCTTTTGCTGCACTGCTGGGTGCCTTACTGGAGGTGAATCCATTCCTGTGCTGTTAGAGCTGTGTTCCCCCATCTTCTGCATGTAGGAATAACTAAAGAGATGCTGAGTTTTGGCAGCGTTTTTTCCAGGGAGAGCACCTCAGGATAAGAAGCTGGTTTGGAGTGTTTGAAGAAAACCAGGCTAACCCATTTTTTCTGCACTTTTGGCATTTACAGGAAGAACTTACAGCAATTAAAAGAGACCAGGCAGTCTCACTCTCCCTGAAGTCCCCCCATGAGAGCACAGGAATAATTAGGCTGCATAATACACATTATTCCTGCTGTTGTTTTTCCAAAATAAGTGATTACTGCCTTCACTTACTGACCCTTTCCTATGAAGGTTTTCCTCACTGCCCACTGCTGATTGCTCTTTAATGCAGTTCTGGAAAAAGCACATGAAAAACAAAGTCTCCAGTCCTTAGCTACAATATTATTGTGTGGAAAAGAGATATGTATGATTCTTTTTTTTTTGTTTGTTTGGTTTTGGTTTTTTTGTGCATGGCTTAGCAACAGGATCAGGTGCAAAATAAAATAGGCTGTAAAGGAGAAGGGAAAGGAGGTAGGTCTCGAGGGGCAGAGATGTCCTGTGGTTACAACAGGGAAGTCATGGGGATCCTGATTAAAAAGCTGCAGACTGATCCCGAGTAATACTCAAGGAACTATTTCCCTGCCTTAGTTTTCACACCGAAGCTGGTAAGTACTGCTTTGATCTCTGTGTTTTCAGTGCTGTGCAAAGTACAAAGCAGCTGGGTTTGAAAGCTTCAGGCAGTCTGTCTGCTTCAGCTGTGTGTCCCTGAAGGCCAGGCCAGCTCAATAAGGGCCAGCTGACAGCACAGGAGCTGTGATTAGGCTTTGGCTCAGGGTCTGCTGTGCTTATTCTGAAGGTTTTTGATGCTTCAGGGAGGTTGAAACGAGTAAATAAACAGTCCTGGTGTGTTTGCAGTTAAGAGATGAGATAGTCTATCTCCCCAGCTGCCTGCTCTGCTCCTCTGCTGGACTTCACCCTCCCCAGGCTGAAGTGATGCTGCCATGGCAGGGAGCACCACTGGCTCCTGCTGCAGGTGGAAATGGGTTCACACTAATGCAAGGGGCTGTAAATTTTGCTGTCTGAGGGGGAGGGCTCTTGGGGCTCTTGAGAAGGTTCTGTTGTTTAGCTCTGCCTGTCCTATGGAGACCCATTTCCCTGCTGGAGAAGAAGGGAGTGCTCCCAAGGAGAGCGATGGGTCCGGTCTTCACCTGCAGGTGGGAAGGTGCCAGAGCAGCAGGGGTTTAGTTGTGTTGGGATATCTGGGGAGTCTCTTTAGGACTATGAGTCCTGCTTACCTTGGGAGGAAGTTTTGCATTTTTATCAGTGGGTATTTACCTGGTTTTGTGTTGTTTCCCACGTGGTCAGAAATAGAGGCTGTGGGAGCTGCCTTGTCGTGCACAGCCCTCTGTTTGCTGTGCTGTGTGTCTCTCTTGACTGTATAAAATGTGCTGCTTCTGCTGTTGCCTCCTGAAACACATCAGACTGTTCTCAGCCCTGGTTGGGTAAGTAAGGCCTTAAATAATGCTATTTTTTTTGTTCTACAGCTTTAGCAGCTCGGCTGTGGAAATATATCTTGGGGTGGTTACTGAGCTTCTGGAATCCTTTCTTTCTGAGGCTGTGTGGGAAGGGGTGAACTCTGTGGCTTTATCTGTTGGCAAGTAGTTGGAAATGGTATTTAGAGAAATCTTTATTTTTTTTTCTTGTTAGCTCTCCCATGAAATTCTAAGCAGAGAATCCTAAAAGGTCAAAAATTTTATCTTCTTTTCTGAGGGAAAGAAAGGTAGCAGTGGAAGAGAAGACTTGGTAATTTCAGCACAAAACTATGCTGGTATTTTGACTGCAGTCTGAGTTGATCCCCTGGGCTAACCAAGTGTCAGATATGTGATAGAACTGAAAGAGAGATTGACTTTCCTGCTTGTTAGCTGACAATTTAGTGATGTTTCTGTGTCAGGCAATGGATGGATATGAACATTCATAGCCTGCTCTGCAAGGGTGAGTGTATGAAACAAAATATTCTGATGGCATTTCCTTTCCCTACTGCATTCTGCTGCCTTGATCTGATAAATGATGCTTCTGTTTTCTGTAAGGTGCTGGATGAGTTGGTCAGAGGACTTGAGTTCAGTGTTAAGGGGTTTGTGTTGTGTATCTGTGACTGAAGCAGTTGCTGGCTGCAGCTTTCAGTTCATCGTGGATGGTCTTCAAAGAGTTTTTAACTGATAGTTCAGGCTGCAAAGTTTATTACAGACATAAAGTAGCTTGGTTTTTAGGCCTCAACTTTTCTGTTCCTTTTGTTTCTGCCTACATGGATCTATTAAATATGTAAGGTTTGCCTTAAGGATGGCACAGGCTGTTAAGTTCACCATGATTTCTGTGAAAGAAAACAGGCTTGAATGCTTACAAATATTTAGGGTCATTTCCCAGCAGCAAAATTTCTGTGCTAGTGGCTCTGATTAAATGGAAATTGTGCTTAAAAATTCTGCAGTCACATTAACACTTTTTTAATTAAAAACTTTCTTGATAAGACAGGGCATTCCTAGTAGAAATTATACTGCCAAGTTATGGTTTTGTTTTATTTTCCTTTAATTAGACCTGTGTTTTAGATGAGTCTATGGTGAAGCTTGAAATTCTAGTCTTGTCCTTACTACTTGCCTGGATGGCTCAAAATGCTAATAGAAACCTAAAATGCAGACTGTTGTTCCAAATTATTGTTTAGGTTTAAATGTTAGGGGGTGCTATGAAGACCCCTAATACTGGAGGTCTGAATTAAGTGTGGATTCATACTGGTTTAATTTTGATTGTAGAAGGTTTTTCTGAACACCATCTAGCAGAAGACCATCTTCAGAATTTTTTCTAGTCTTTGGCTTGACAGTATTTCAGCACTGTTTACTGCATTGTCTGAGTTTTTTTTCTGCCTCTCAAAAGATGAGAGGAGAGTTTGCCTGCCCTGTGTCAGCTTATCTTGTCATTCTTTTCAAACAAAGAATAACAAACAAAGAATTCTTTTTCTACAAATGTATTTTCAAGGGTTTGAAGAAAAGTGTGATTTTGGTGAGATTGTCTGCTTGTTGTGTTGTGTTTTGTTTTGGTTTTTTTTCCCCCTTTTTTCCTTAATTGTAGCTGTATCCCAAAACTCAGGGACTGGAAGTGAAGAGCCCTCCCTGCATGGGTGCAGAAATGTGCCCTCAAAATCAGGGGACTGTTGGTGACAGAACTGGGCTTAATGGATGACTGTAATTTTCATGTGTCAAACCTTACTTCATTTAGCTTCTTTTGACCAAAGGGAGACCTCTGCCATGCTCTTTTTCAAACCTGTGACATCCCATAGCTGTCCTTTGAAATGTTCTCTAAGGATCATGTAAAATGTGCTCCTGGCACAGTTTTGAATCACAAATAATGGCTGATGCACGTGTGTTATCTGTCCTTTCTTCCTGCAGGGTCACTTCAGTCTCTCCAATTTCTTGTTCTTTAGTGGCTTTATCCTCTTTTTCCAATTACTAGGATTTTCTCTGTCAAGTGTCTGGAGTAAATCCCTAGAAAACTGCATCATGCACAGCTGTTGAGATTTTCTAAAATATTTCTTTGGCTTGCATTCAGGGACTATTTAAGTGGCAAATAAATTAATGGCATTGTTTTAGAAGAGGAAACACTTCTTCACTAGCTATTTTTACATACATAGAGGGGTATTTAAATTCTTGTGTTAGTCTTCATGAGCTCTTACTGAAACGAGTAACCAATTCATTCTTTTGTCTTTAATGGTATTACATCCTGTCATGGACGCTTCTGCTCCTCTTGCTCACCTTCTTCCACCCAGGTGTTAAGTGAGTGGCTTTTGGGGCTGCCCCCTTTCCTCATGGAGGCAGAGGGATGGACAGACAGCTGGACTGCCAGAGGTCACCTCTGGAGGTGCTTCTGCTGTGTGGAGCTGCTGGCTCGTTTAGGGTGGACAGCAAACTTTCAGATGACTTCATCTTGGGGAAGACAAATCCCATCTGAAGCACTTGCAGCTGCATCACTCAGATTGGCTCGTGGCTGGATGAAGGAATTCATGGAGTGCAAGGGTTAAGAAGTGCTTAGAGCTTGTGTAGTCTGACCTTGGGGGTAAGAGCTGGAGTATAACTCTCCTTTAGCTTTGTGCTGAACCCTATGGTTTGCATTTGTCTTGTGGGCATTCTCTGAAGAGTCATCCAGTCTGGATGTAATGAAAAGGCAGACTTGGCTGTTTCCTTGGCAATTAATTTTAGTAGTTAACTCCCCCTGATTAAAAACTCTGTACCTAATCTCAGATTTCAGTGTGTTTGGTTTTAAATTTAAATTCTAGCTGAAAAATTCCTTTTTATATGCTTTTCTTCTCTTGAATAAAAAGCCTCAAGGACATGTAAGTTTCTGCCAGAGGTGATTTTCTTCTTTCCTTTTTATTAGGTGTTGTAGTCATGTCATCCAGCTATCAGCTTTCATCTCCTAAACAGAGCGAGCTCCTTACCCTCAATGCTGAGTTTTCATATAACCTTGAGACAGAATTGTAATTCTCTGCATCATCTCCTGATTTTTGGTGTCCTTTTTGAGCGAGTTATGGGAACTCTTTGGTTAATCCTACATCTGTGTAGCTAATACCTTACTTGGGGAGAAAAATTGCATTCTTGTTTCCTAATTCCCTTCTATACATCCCTGGATTATGCTTGGCTCTTTCCTGACAAAGAATTGTAGAGTGACTTGTGCTGACTTGCTCATCCTCTCCTATGTCTCATTTCTCTTCAGAGCATTTTTAGCTGCCAGCATGATTCATAAAAATACCAAATAGTGCCAGACCTGTGCTTTGTTTCAATTAGAAGCAGTCTCTGCAGTCTGTAGTCTTCAATAGGAAGTGGTGGTGAAAGTTTAATGAAAAAGCATGTTTGACCCTGTGTTTCATTTCTTGTACATCATCTGCTTGCAGTTATGCAATTTCCCCTGGATAATCCTGTAAAACTGAGGAAAAATGAAGATTTTTTGATAGCTAATTTCCAAGATTTTTATATTGCTCTTCAAAAGAATGAATTATGAAAAAAAATAACTGCTTCATATCTTTGAGATACAATGGTATGAATCTTGTAATAAAATCTTTCAGAGAGCAGCATGAAAAATACTGCTTTATATCTTCATTCTTTGTTATTGTATAGCTACAGATAATGATTTTTAGGGTTTTGTAATAGTATTGTAAAAAGGTTGTGTGTTGCAGAGAATTGAGGTTGTAGAGTTTCTTTTATAAAGGTACACAATGAATTTAAAAAACAACCACCCAAGCCAACCCTGTAACCCCCCAAAACAATGATGTACTTGTCTACACAATTATATCACTGACAGTGTATCACTAAGTTAATTAGCTAAGCTAAGAGGGAAACAGCTTTTTGGGTACTGATGTACTTCTTAAACAAATCCCCTTTAAGCTGGGGGTGGTGGTGTGTTCATACAGTGTGTTTGAATGTTAGTCTGAAACAATGAACATTAACTGGGGCTGTTGGGGCAGAAGAATTCCATTTTGGGAATGCTGAAGCTTAAATCAGAACAAATCAGAGCTTTCTGAGCAACTGAGTTTATTTAGCAGGGGGAGAAAAAAAGAGAGAAAATGTGTCAAATGAGCCAATGCCATCATGGTTTCATCACTCCCAGGTGGTCTGAAAGGTCTGGAGCCCTGTATTTCAGAATTAAGCAGAGTGCCAGTGCTATCCTCTTTTGTTTTCTCTTTGTTTTGTATTGTTTTAGTGGTTTTTTTGGGGGTGGGAATCACTGCTTACTGAGAAGAGATGGGCTGAGGGTTGAAAGAAGTTCTGGCAGCTGTTTAATGAGCAACTTTGTGAACAGCAGATGTCTCAGTGCTTCTAAGATGCAAAAGTAATTTTTCTTTGGAACTGTATCAGTTTCAAATCAAACCTGCCAAGTTAAAAATGATGGTAATTGAATCACAATGTCCTAAGCAGCCATTTTTTGTTGTTCTGAGAAGAAATGAACCAGAGCAAGACTTGCATCGTATTTGCACTGAACTCCTTCTGTGCAATATAATTTTTCAGTTTCCTTTAGTTTTACCCCCAGCCAGCTTGGGTGCTTCAAATTAATGGTTATGGTAATTAGGGTGATTGTCAGGGTGCTACTAGAGTGTGAGTAGCACCTCACTGATCTCAACACTGCACAGGCATAGAACTGGGAGGTGATTCTCGTCCTTGAAACCATGGAATGGTTGGGTTGGGACTGTAAAGATCCTGCAGTTCCAACTGGATCAGGTTGTTTAAAGCTCCTTACAGCCTGGCCTTGGACACTTCCAGGGATGGGGCAGCCACAGCTTCTCTGGGCAGCCTGTGCCAGAGCCTCAGCACCCTCACAGCAAAGAATTTCTTCCTAACATCCAATCCAAGCCTACCTTCAGCTGAAAGCAGTCAATCCCTTGTCTGTCACTCCCTGCCCTTTTAAAAAGTCCCTCTCCAGCTCTCCTGCAGCCCCTTTAGGCACTGGAAAGGGCTCTAAGGGCTCCCTGGAGCCTTCTCTTCTCCAGGCTGAGCAGCCCCAGCTCTCTCAGCCTGGCTCCATAGCAGAGGTGCTCCAGCACTCGGAGCATCCTTGTGATCTCCTCTGCATTTGCTCCAGCAGGTCCCTGTCTTTCTTAGGCTGGGGGCCCCAGAGCTGGGTGCAGTCCCAGGAGGGGCCTCACCAGGGTGGCTCTTTATTGTGAACCAGTGGTAAAACTGTTAATGTAATGAGTTCAGGGTTTTTGTATGAAAACACTTGAATTTTGTCGAAAAAGTTCTTGTGATGTTGGATAAACTGTAAGCTGAGAGGAATCTCACTTAAAGAGAAAAATGTGTTTTCATTTGGAAACAAATTCAATTATACATTTGACTTTAGCAGCTGAATAAATCTATTTTTATGGGCAAGCACATGGGTGTTAGGGTTGGAATTCTGTTGCAAAACCTTTTTCAAACTGATGCTTTGTTGCAGTGCCACTGCTTAACCCCTCACCAGCATCACTTACCCTAGCCAAACTGTTTTCTCCCAAGAAGTGAGCGGAGGGCTGCAGGGAATCACCTGTCCTTGCAGGTCATCAGAAAGTATCAGTTTTCACAGAAATTTCATCAAAGCATCTGTCCTATTTCACAGAAGTTTGTCTGGAGAGGAGTGTGTAAGTTTGTACTTTCTATTTTGATACTTAGAAAACTTACAAATAAAAAAATGTGCTCTGCAATCTGATACAGAAGGAAGAAAGAGAGGAACAACTGTCCATAAGTTTAAAATAAAATTTTTTAGGGTAAAGGCTTGTGGCCATCATTAGTCAGGGTGTTAAATGTACTTGGAGAAGGGGACCACAAGCTCAGTCTTCGTGGAATTCCCATTTGGCTATAATGAGGGCATGGCAACTCCATTGTGCTTTCTGTCAAGGGACTGCACAGCTGGAAAGCAGTGATAGGAATAACTTGGCTCAGATTCCAGGGGAATTTTCCTGTGAGGGGTTTGGGATGGAAAAATTAATTGGAAAGTGCCAAGAGCCCTTTGGAAAGATCTTTTCCAAACGACTGTTTGCACAGGAGCAATTGCTTCCCTGCCTGGGTTGCAGAAATAAATCTGTGCAGTTTATGAACCCCTGGCTGTTATTTACCCCTTTGAGGACTGGGATAACTCAGGGTAGGACTCTGGCTGGCAGCTGTCACGCTGAGGCTTTTATTTGTGAGGGGATGTGCCAAGTGGAATGGGCTGTGGTGTCCTCCCAGTCCAGTGAGGATTGTGATGCCCCAAGTCTGAGTTCTGCTGGGCTGTCTGGGTGTTTCATCACTCAGTGCAGGGTAAGACGTGCCCCCTCCCTGAAACTTTATTGGGCACATGTGGCCAGGCTCTGGAGCTGCTGACCTTTCTGTCAGAACACCAGACTCAAGGCAAATATCACCACCTTTTTTAGTGTTATGGGGGTTTTTTTGACTCCAACTCGTTGCAGACAGTGCAACCCACTGGATTTATATACAGGTGAAATTTAGCCTGTGAGTCCAAAGATAACTGCCCAATTTGTTCACACACAGTGTGGAAATCCTGATATGTTTTGGGCTCTGTAGATAATGAGCTTTGCAATCAGACCATAATTTAAATCACATAAATCCGTTGTCTTGTGGGTATTTTTGTGGGATTTTTTGTTTTGTTTGGTTGTTTTTTTTGAAACATGGCATTCAAATCTGTCATTAAATTCATCATAGCATGTTAACCAGAATGCTGCTCTGTATAGCCTGTAAATAGCTATTTTGCTAAAACAAGATAAAATATTGCAGTTATTTTGCTTCAGTAAGGATGTAAATGGTCTAATTGGAAACTGATTAGTTACTAGTTTTTGGCATGATGTGTTGTTGATCAGTTGGAGACCCAAGAACTGCTGTTTCTCTGCATTTTGATTGCTTACTGATGTCCTGGAGGTTAAATGTAGGTGACCCAGGGTACACCTCGTTGCACCAGTAGTTCATGTGTCTGCTGTTTCTAAAATATCTTTTACAGGTGACTGCTGCATGCATACACTAATAAAAAAAAAATTGTGTTGAATGGAAAAATACTCCTCTTGTGTGTGAGTTTTGGTGAAGCAGTTTGGTGTACAACAAAGCTTCAAAGGATTTCCCTGGCCACACCAACAGGAGACATTGATAGGTTTGTAACTCCTTTGCTGTGATGAACAGGAGGTTCATTGGCTTCTTAAATTATCTCAAATGGAAGTAACACACTTGCTGTTTTTGTTTGGTTCAGCTGCAGCAAAAGGGGGGTTTCACCTTGGCTGGTTTAAAAGTTCAGAATATTTCAATTTGGTTTTGATTTTGGGGGACAGAATGGTTTGCCAGTACTAACAAGCAGCTTTCTGTAGCACTCTTAAAGTAACGTGGTTATTTCAATGATTAATGGCATTGCACAGTCTGTAAGAGTGATAACACTGGACCACATGATTATAGTTTATATTTTTCTTCTGCAGTTTGTGTTGTTATTTATAATTGTTTTTTCTTTGAATTTTCTTTTATGGAGACCTATTTTGCCTTTTAAGCAATCCACTATGCAGTTAAGGATAGAACTTGATTATTTTCCAGGTTTGCATCAGCAAGGCTGATGTTACTAATACTTGTTAGGCAAAGCTACTGTGAGCTTATTCTTGCTACCCTGCTTTGACAAAATGAATTCAGTGGCATTGCCAAAACATCCCCAAAGCACTGCAAGCTCTTGTAGGAAGTTGTGCTGGGACTGTTTATCTGCTTAAAGGTAGGCTCTGATTTAAATCCATGAGGAATGTACTTGAGACAGAATATAAACACTAATGAAAATAAAGTATTGAAGCAACTGCATGCCAAATTGTGTATTGTGAGTTAATAAAAAAGAGTCTGCAGAGCAAATGGAGGCTTTGGTCCTGTGAAAGGAGAGAACCACAAAAGGTGTGGTGGTGGTGGCAGCATTTAAATTAGCAGGTTTGTACATAACTCCAGACCTTCCTTCTTCAGGCTTTGGCCAAACTCAAAGCTTTTTAGCCCATGAGGACCATGTCATCATCATCTAGGTAAGGGCCTTTGTCAGTACCAGAAAAGGTTCAGGTCTGTGAGGCTGTGCAGTGACTGTTTTGAAGGGTGGTGTGAATTGAGTTGAGTGGAAGACAACAGGACTGAATGATAAATGCCTTGACTGATTCATAGTTTCTTTTCTTTAATCAAGACAGATGATAAAGATGCTCTTTTCTCTGTGTCTGTGTGATATTGTATCATTTCTATGCTGGAATTCCTCATGCATCCAGGCAGAGGAAATGGCTCCTAATGAGTAAGTCTCCAGTCAGACACTGGCTTAATGCATCATAATGGGAATTGAGTGCTTCAGATTTCTTATGGAAAAGGCAGAATCTCTAACAGCTGTTCTTTGAAATATAATTTTTCCCTCCTCTATGAAAGAAATGAGGAAAAGAATATGTCCCTGCCAGTTAGATCTCCTCTCTTATTGTAGTTTATTCTTCATTGAGCACCTTTGAATGGATGGTTTGTCTCTTCAGCATAGCTCCACTCTTCCATTTTCCACTCGTCCATTTTCTTCCCCGGCCTGTTTCTCACTCCCATCTCCTCTGTGGAAGCATACCTCTTTCTCTCTGTGGCCATGCAAGTGGTACTGGAGGGATAAGTCAGGAGGAATGCCTGAACTGAGGGGAGATGAGGGAACAAATCTGCTTACAACTCCTTCGATGAAGCAGCAGATGGCTGTGTGATGCCTGAGCCAGGGGCTCTGTGTATCTGCATGAGGAGGCTACAGAACTGGAGGAAGGTAAAGCAGTCATGGCAGCCTACCCTGTCTGTAGGTTTTCTATTTCTGTGTTTCCTACATAATTAACTAGCTCTGCCTGGATCTCTCTGCTCATCATCCCAACAGCTGATTTCCTGAAAATGCTTCCACTTTGATTCCAGCCACCTCCAGCTCTCTTGCTTGGATGTTTCTGGAGAGGAGCCCTACCCTAAGTGAGCACTTCAGAATGAGCTGGAGTGCTGGTGGCAGCTTCCTGCTGGCACTGGAGCCCTCAGTGATGGCTCCTTGCTTCCCACACTTCCAGCAGGGCTTTGCCAGACAAAGGGACGACTCCATAACACTGCAAACCAGAGCCAGGTTTTAGTCTGGAGTAGTGCAGTTGCTCTGGTCCAGTGATGCCAGTTGAGCCAGTCACAGGGTTACATGAAGGAAGAAAAGCAGCTTCTGTCTGATGGCAGGAGCTGGCTCCATGAAGCACATGCCTCCTGTTTCTTTGGCAGGCTGGCTTGTGGGAAGATAGAGAATTCAGCAATAACTGCCTTGCTTCTAGTTTACCAGAAAGTATTTGTGTATCCAGTTGTTTAAGCCATTTAGACTCAATCTGGTGAATGAGTTGCTTAAAGGATGATGATTAATGTATGCAACCCACATTGTCCAGCTGAAACTTGTTTACCATGCTAAAATGTCAACATTATTATCTGCTGCTCTCTTGAAGTGTTAGTATTTCTGTCTCCAGACAATGCAGCATTGCTGGAATACCAATGAGGCAGAGGCAGTGAGGAGTCAGGAGACTTCTGAAGCTCATAAGTCCTTAATATAAATCCGTGTATAAGATTTGCTTCATACCTGTCATTTTGGGAAATAATGAGACTTTTGTGCATGTTTCTCAAAATACATGGTTTTCTCTTCACTATTTCAAGTGTCTTTATCCACATAAGAAGGACTAAGAAAACCTTATGAAACTTGTAATTTGTTCTTAGGTAATAGATATTAGGATGTGACTTCTGATTGACAAGTGGGAAAATACCTGTTTGTTTAAAATTATGGGTACTACCACAAGTGTTTAGAGTCTTAAGTGGTGGTGGTGTCTGCAGAAATCTGATTTGTCGTGGTGTGCAACAAGCCAATAATTACACACTTAAGGGAAACATGGATTATTTATTTCAGAGTTGTGCAATCCAAGGTGCTTGCTGGAATTCCACAAATCAAGCACATCAGCTATCAAAATGTTTCACTACATACACATTTTAGCAAGGAAAGAATACTAATTAATGAGAGAATGACATAACTTGCAGTCTAAGAACACTAATTCCTGCCTTCTGTTGCTTCTCATGCTCATTACTGCACGTGCTCTGTCATTCAGTTCTCTTGGGTTGGTGGTCCCAATCTCCCCCTGCTGGGATTACCTTTTACCCAGCTGGAACTGATTTCAGCACAGTTGGGTTTATCAGTTTCTTCCTTATCTTGAGAGCTCTGCCTGAAAACTTTGTGGCCCATGAATTCTGCATTCCTCGTGTCTAATCAGTGGTCATCCTTCTTCCCGAGGCTTGTTAACCTCCCCTAGGTCTGAGGTCATTGAAGTGTATCAAGCCCTAAACCTTGATAAGGAGATTCTTCCTGCAAGTGGTTTGTTTTTGTAACACAGGGACATCACTTAGAGCTTGTTTATTAGCTGCTGTTTCATGGATTAGATCTCCATTCTTGTTGAATAGGCTTGGAAGTATACAAAGATCAAACATCCTTTCTTAAGGAAATTTTTATGTATTCCACATCTTGCAACAGTGATGATTTTATTACTTTTAAATTCAGTCCTCAGCCTGCTTTTAGTGACTAAACACAACCCTACTTCTTAAGCTGGTGCTGTGAAGGTGCAGCCAGGATAGCTGGGAGCAAAGGCTGCGTGTTGCTCCTTAGCCTGGGTCTCTGCACTAAACCCACCTGGAGAGGCAGAGCTCCTTGCTTTCTGGCTTTTACCTTGATGCAAAAAAGGGAATGCTTGTGGCAGGGGGGTGATGATGGATGCATTTGCTGCTTGCTACCAAATAGCAGAGGCCAAGGGAGAAAAGTGCCAGGACCTAAGGAGACAGATGCACAGGGAGTCAGAAGGATCAGCACCTCAATGGGAAATGGTATTTCTGGAGATCAGTGCTTTTGGGAGGATTGAATGGGAAAGGGAAGGTAGAGAGGAAGCATCTTAATTAGCTGGGGTGTTCTGCAGTTTTGTCTCTTCCACAGTGCTGGATAATTTCCCAACATCTGCTATTCCAATAAGGAATTCTTTACTGTGTGGTATTTTAGGAGTATTTTAGTGAATATCAGAAATTAATAGCTCATCCTCGCTTCTCATGTATATCCTTTGCAAAAGCCTGTTATACTAGATTGTTTGAATTCCAGTCACCCCTCTAAGATGTTTTATTGTGTATCTGATCCAGGGGATGGGTAATGATGGTTTGTGCCCACAGTTATTTCCTGTATCTCCCAGGCTGATCTGGAGGTGCAAATCAAAGTTGTTGGGAAGTAACACCTGGTGCTGCAGGAATGTTCTGATAAGGATTTTGGAAAAAGAACACCAATTGTTAATATCTGAAGGTTGAGCTGAAAACTTGAGCCCAATCTTATCCACAGTGTATTTTTAAATCATCTTGGAGTTTATGAGGACTGTAATTGTGAATTTACAAGCTCCAGTGCAAAAGGCTGTGTGAGATTTCATCCTGTGCCTCCAAGTCCTGTCCTAGGGCTGCAGGGTGAGCCCTGCTGATAACAACACCTACAAAGGGAGAGAACAGTTAGAGGAAACCTCAAAATCCCACAGACAGCACAGCAGCTGGGGTGTCTGGAAAATTCCAGGTACTGGCATTGGGTGATCTCATCCTGAGCTGGGGTTTCCTGGCGTGTGTGGCAGGTGAGGGGAGCCTGGTGCTGCAGAGGAGGTGCTGCAGTGTGGTTTGGGCTGCACAGCTGCTCCTGTAGCCCTCTTCAGTCTGGTCTGCTCGGTAGCAGCCTCAGAAGTGCCTGAATAAACCCTGCTGCAGCACCTTCAGCTGAACTCAGCAGTCCTAAAGGCTCTGAGGGTCTCTTGGAAGGCTTGCTAGCTCTGAAGAGGGTTCTAGACTGCTCAGTGCTTTTTAGTGCCTTTGTGCTCCTGGCCTGCAAGCCTCACTGAAAGGACAGAGAGGAGGGAAGATACAGCTCAGGCAGTGAATTAATTTCAGAAAATGCATCTCCCAGAATGCTGGCTGTCAGGGAAACCTCTCCCTTTTGGAAGTATTTCTTAGAAATCTCCAGGAATTGCCCCTTCAAGATGTTTCCATTGTGGTTGTGTTCTGTCCATAGGTAAACATCAGCTTTTGCCAGACAGGTTTGCTCTGAGCTGTTTCCATGGTCATTTTAGACAAGGATCAGCCTGTCTGAAATTTGGTATTTGTTCTATGCAGTAAGGAGAACTACTTCAGGTGGGATGAAGTGGTCAGAAAACATTGTTTGGTTTAAACATAAAGATTTAATGATCCTTCTTGGATGTAATATTGTTGCTTTATTCTCCCTGTCTGCCTGTATCTATCTTTTGATAATTCATCATGAAACACGGGATGCTTTGTAGCTTAATATTTTTAAAGAGTGTCTAGCATAGAAAGAGCTTTTGTGTTACAGTGATCCAGCTTGTAACAATTAATTGTCCTGAGCTTTCTCCAAGCTCCCTCTTCCAAATTCCCAGAGACCCTGAGCCTTTTAAAAACTCATTATGTCTCCTTGTTCCACTATTCTTAATATAATATGCCTTTGCAGTGAGTAAATTGTTGCTGTTGTGGCTATAAAATAAACTGCTGAAACAATTCAAGAATTGGCTGTTTTGATCTGCACTTGGCTTTTCTTGGGTAGGAGAGATTGCCTTTGTGAACTGGAGTATGTAATACCTGCCCATCAGAAAAAATAAAGGCAGGAACCTTAGGGATGGTGACACACTGGGATTTAGTTTGCTGTCTAAATAGGAATATCTGCAATTACTTGGGAGTTTGGATTTGAAGGTCTGATATACAGTGGCATTTTAAACTAAATTCCTCAAAATATTTCTGTCTTTAAGAGGAAGAATCTAATGAATGCTAAATCTGAAGCATACTGGTGTGACTAATCCATCTGAGATGTGCATTTGTGGGTTATTGTGAAGTGACCTTTACAGCATTTGAAGGGCAAATAACTATTTGGAAACAATAATTAAAGCTTTATATTATGATTTGGCATACCTACTGTAGTTTTAGTTGTGCATTGACTTTTCCAAATGATCTGCCTTCTGTGTTATCAGCCAGACAAACCCTTCCGTGGCAAAATTTTCTCTGCTTCTTATTCCTTGTTTTCTTGAAAGTAAGTGGTTGGTTGTTGTTGGATTTTTTTGTGGGTTTTTTTTTTTTTCCCCCCAATTAAGATGGAATTGGGTAATTTTGTGTCAGTGATGAAGGGCTTGGTCCAAAATGCCCAAGGTCTGATGGTTTACCTTCAGTGCAGCTGTGTGTGGTAAGCCTAGATGCTGGTTTGGTGGATGATATATGTGTTGCAGGCAGGAGAAGTTCATCAGGGAGAGCCTCCCAGTGAGTCATGAGGTGCAGAAGGAGCCTCTTGCTTTCTCATCACCTCCTCCTCACAGAGGAGTCTGGGTGCAGCTGGATCCAATCCTAGCCCCAGACTGAGTCAATGTTTACATTTGAGGAGTTACAGAGTGTAATTGAACCTTTATACAATTTTGTCCTGTAGGATTAAGGATGGCAAATCAAATACATTTATATACATTATTTCAATTAACTATGATAATGATTAGACTAAAGCACATTAATCAGAATTGCAGAGCATCCTGCTATGGTGTTGATTCACAGCAGGTGATGTGATCTGTTTGTGCATGTGTTCAATTACTTATTTAAGTGTTGTAATAAGCTGAAAGCAGCTTCATAGAACTCCTCTGGTTTTTTTTTTCAGGAAGTGTTGCAAAGAAATTGCTACTATGAAAATAAACTTTATAAGCAGTCTTAAAAACATAAGTAATTCCTTAATGAGTGATGCTTATGCTTCTGGCATTAGCCATGTGTGCCCTCCACATCCTGACCACAGCAGTGTTATTGGGTTTGGAAGCTGCAGAGAAGAGCTTATAACTTTTAGCAGGTTTTCAAAGCAATGGTTATGTTGGGAAGGCTGTAAGAAGTGAGGCAAGGAAGGAAATGTGGTAACGCTTATTTTAGAGCAAAAGAACAAGCAGTGAAAAGTGAAGGAGCTTTCCAAGGCAAGGAAGGTGCTTGTGTCATCTGGCAATATTTTGTAGTGCTCTGGCAAAATGAGGAGCTGTGCTGTACTCACTGTGCCTTCATGTGGTGTTGAATTTGTTGATATTAGCTGAAATCTGTGTAGTGTTCTTTCTAATAACGTGTGAATTTATTAAATTGCATTCATTTAATGAGAAAATTAAAAGTGCTAACATACCTAGGAAGCTTTCAGAGTTTATTTGGACTTGTTGCACTTCTTATGATGTCTGTTGATGAAGCAAATAATATACATTATGTGTAGACATGTAGTTAATTAGGGAACTCCTGGATTAGCCTGAATAGGAACTTTTTAAAATGGAATTCTAGCCTCTGGGAGAATAAAGCCTGGGCAGAGAGCAAAATGTAGTCCGTTTTCTGTGTTGTTTGTTTTCTTCTTTTTTTTTGTAGAGATGACAAGAAGAGAGGTCTTAAAATTCCAGTGGTTTGTTTACATTTCTGCCACAAACACATATAATTTGTGCAATTCAGAATTTGTCAGTAGGTCTGTTCCTAGGCTTTCCAAGGGTATCACAGCAACCTGCAAAAAAACCATATACCATAGAGAAAAAAAAGGCTGGAAGCACAACCCAGAGACTTTAACCCATTTGGATTTTTTTTTTTTTTTTTTAATGATTTCTGGTGCTGTGCCTGCACCTTCTTCCTCTATGGAGAAGCAATAGGTGCAGCTGCAGCATGGCTGTTACACAGGTGCAGCTTGTGCTTCCACATTTCTTAGGTTGAGCAGAAGCCCCTTGGAAAATGAGGTTCAATCCCTTTATAGCCTTTGTGTTTAAAACCTCACGTTAAATTTATCTGTCACTGTCCTTTTTGGCAGTGATAAATGGCTTATTGGAGCAGAGGTCTGGGATAAATCAATAAAGGGAACTCCTCCTTCAGTGTGCATGCATCTGCTGGTACCTGGAGGGATGTTATTGAGTATCAGAGAGGAACTAAAGAACTCTCTAACAACTGGCAATCTGCTGCTTTTATCAGATAAGCACACGAGAGTCTTGGAATTTAAAAAAAAATATATTTTAAGCAATTTATATATAAAGTAGATAAGTAACCACTTCATGTGGTATCTATCCCAAGGTAAGACCTCGTGCATATATCTAAAAGCAGAGGTTTGGTGTGGCTATGGAGCCTGGAAAGCTTCTCATCCAAGCAATCACCTGTGTCAGCACCTCCCTCTGTGCTCAGCAGCATGAATAATTTACTTCTTTCTTAATGTCAGTGAGAACTGTTTTCAAAGCTTCCTCTACATTAACTTTCTAGTCTTAATGCCTTGGCTTCCCTCCTGCACCCCAAAATTACTTACATGGAGGTGATGTCATTGTTTCATGAAGGCACCATTGCAGCACCAGGGTTGTGGAGAAAGAAGTGCAGTGGCAGTGAAGTCAAGTCCACTCCCATCCCTGTTCTTCCAAATTCTGGTGGCAGGGGAGAGTTGTGGCTTCTCTCACAGCCCCTTGACCTTGTCTGCCCATTGCTGCTCTGAGTGGTGTGTGGAAGATGCGTTGCTGTGTACTTTCAGGGTTGTTTTATGTTGTTCACAACGATGGAACACCACTGTAATTTTTATGAAAGGCTCAGTGTAGGGTGTCATTGGGGATTTAGGAATATCTGCTGCCAGGCAAAAGTAGGGATATTTAATCTCTTTCATGTCTGTGCCTCTCAGTTTCCTGCTCTGACTTTCCAAAGCATGGTTTATCTTTGCTTCTGAGAAGAGCTCAGGGCTCTTGGAGCCAAAGCTCTCCTGAGCCAAGGGTGGCTGATGTGAAGGAAAGCTGGGGGGTAGAGGGGATCACTGGCACTGCTGTGCCTGGGCAGCTTTGCTTTGGGGTCAGCAGTGCTGGCCTTGCTAAGGGAAGGGGAAAAGAGGCAGAGAAGATGATTTAGGAGCATGTCAGGGCTGAGTAATGCCAGTCCTGTCTCTACAGCAGCAGCAGGAGGGTGGTGACTTGCTGGTGAGGCAATTGAATGGGATCTTGAGTCCTTCTCCTTGTACCGTGTGTGTTGCACTGAAAATATATTCCCAGGCTTTTTTGAAGTGGGAGGAAATACTAAATTAAGAGGAATATATTAAAGCCAGCTTGTGTTACTCAAGTAAGGAGTGCCTGGTGACCTGCTGGTTGGGCATGGGAGTGATGGTGGGCAGGACAATGTGTTTGGACAGGTTCCTAGGAAGGGAGAAGGAGCACTCAGTGGTCAAGACACCTTCCCTTTATCCATGGTGCAGTGAATGCAGAGATTCTGGAAACAAAACTTAGGCAGTAACTCCTCAGCCCTGCTCAGTGTAGGTCCTCCTTTGTCCCTTATTAGTAACTGGGTAGGAAACAGAAGGGAGGAGTGGGACCCAGTGAAGTGCTGCTTAAACATGCACAGAGGAAAGCAAAATCAAAACATTTTATATGTATTGCTGCATTAACCCCAGAAACCAAAGTACTGAAATGCAGAGCTAAATGCTTGTCTTTAAAAGAGGATATTGACATCATATGCATCTTAAATGGGGCAGGAGGGTGACAAATGCTGGGATAATGCAGTGTCAAAGCACAGAGGGAGCTGGAGCAGGCTGAGCTGGCAGAGGCACTGTGCTGTATTTTAAAGCTTAAAGTCACGTCAGATCAGTGGCCTGCTGTAAGTAACAGAAAAATCCCAGTGAGCTGAGGCATAGGAAAGAAAAACCATGGTAATAGGATTGTGTTATTGCCATCAGTGCTGGGGAGAAAGATGGGAGAGACTGTAAAGGATGCGGTGCAACAGCTGTGTCATACTGGGATGGGATGCTGCAAATGAGCTGTAAACCCTGTCAGGGGCAGCTGCAGAGATGAGCTGGTGAGGGGATTCATAAGGGGAGAGGCAGCATCTGGTTCCTGAGCATGCAGAGCAATTCCAAAATGTCACAGTAAAGCTGCCCTGTGGTAGTAGCTACAGTGTGCTTAAATTCAGCATCTCTGCAGGGGCAGCAAAAGTGAGCAGACTCCCTCCCAGAAGCTGAAGACAACTCAGAGATAGCAGAAGAGGATGATATTTGCTATGGGGGTTGGTTTTGTTTGCAGTGGTTGTTTTTTTGGTTGGTTGTTTTGTTTTTTCTAAACAGATGCTGAAAGGCATAGTTAAGGGTCAAATCTCTGGTGGTTTAAAGATACTGTGCTGGAGACTCCAAGGAAAAGCATTTATCCAACAGACCCTGATATGTGATGTGCATATCTGTTCTCTTTTCAAAAACATTCAGGGAAGTAAGTGGCAATGGTAAAATCAAATTATTTTCTCATTTTGGAGAAAATATACCTAGTGGAGAATGTGGGAGTTTTAAATGCCCCAAAAGCTCCCCTATGAGGGAGGCAGGTATGAAAGGATTTGTCTTGGTGGCTGTAGAAAAGCTGATTGGAGGAATAACATAACTAAAATAGATTATGACATGTCATCACTACAGTGTGGTGTGCCTTGAAGGACAGAAAAATTACTTGTGATATGTAGCTGCTCACTTTAATGTGATTCACTTAATATGATTTTGCACTTTTAGAAGACTGAAAGGATGGTAAAGGACAAGAGGGAAACAGAGTTTCCAGGGAAGCCCAAAAGTCCTTATCTGGGAGATGGAGTTTACTTTTAATAATAGAATTCACCTTTGGGTGAACATGATAGATAGCAGAATTGCCAGTGTTGCTTTTGCAACAACAAGCCTTGCCCCATTTAATTACTGGAGCTCTTTGAAGCACATGGTGAACGTGTGAACAAAGATGATTGTTGGGTGAGGTGATGCACTGGGGTTTTCCATAGGTATTTGACAGTATCACCAACCATACTTCATTAAAAATAATTTAAAAACCCCCAATACTGCCATAGACCAGCATGGTAAATCTTGAAATGAATTCCTAAGGGATGAAAAATTACAGAATGCAGGTATCAGTGAAATGGGCAAATCTCGTGGAATTCCAGGCACCAGGAAATGACTGCAGAGGTCTCTGCTGGAGCCTGTGCAGCTCAATATATTGATGGGTAACTTGGAAAAGACAGGGAGCAGTGAGGTGAACAAGCTGCTGCTGATAGTACCCTGAATACTGAAGTATTGAGGGTAGTCAGACTGGGACCTAGCTGAGAAATTGCAGATGGGCTTTATGAGGTTGAGCAACTGGGCAGCAGAAGGTCATGGGAAAATCAATGTATTGATTTGAGCTGCCAGTTTACCTTCAGAAGTAATGCCTTGAGATTGTAAAAGACATTCTTATGAAAACAGCCCCTCAGTAGTGGTTAAAAACCCCACCCAAACCTGAAATCAAAAAAAGTAAGGTCATTTCTGAAATGTCACAATCTAACTGGAGGAGATGTGGACAAGAGCAACAAGGGTGATTAAAGCAAAGCATGGTTTCTGGAAGTGGAATGATGAACTGTACTACAGCTCCTCAGGCTGGGAAGGAGCTGCAAGTGACAGAGATAGGATGGATGTGTGTGACTGTCAGGGGGGAGATGCCTGGGGGATGAGTGTTCCCTGTGTTTCTGCAGCAGAAGAGCTGGCAGCATCCAGTGTAACTGGCAGGCTGCAGATTCAAAGCACAGGAAAGAAATGCTTTTCTGCACCATGTAGTTAGGCTGTGGAGCTGCCACATGGCCCTCTGCATTGGGTCACAGAGTGACAGAACAGGTTTCAGGGACGTCTCTAAAGGCTGCTAAATAGGAAAAGGGTATTTCTGCCTCAAAGCCTGAGCCTCACAAGCTGGTGTTCTGAGGACATGGTGGTGCATGCTTTAGCTCGTTATGAGCAGATTCCCTGAGGCTCTGCTGTTGCTGCCTGTTGGAGAGCAAAAATGGGCTCTTGCCTGGCTTGTACAGCCTTTCATAGCTCACTGAAAACAGAAAACAAGTGTATGTATGACAAATACCTCTGAATTACACTGCTGTTCTGTAGAGTTTGTAGTTTACAGCACTAATTACCAACAAATCCTCTCTTCATCCCTTATATTTCTAGGACTACTTTTAGAGCTGCTGCCTTGACAGAAGCAGGTGAGACCTCCACTTTGTTGTAGGTAAAGCAGGTAGGGCTCTAGATCAAGTTTATCTGACCTATAGCCAGCTCACCAAATAGTAGACAGGATCATTGGTGGCTGAAAATGGAATTAAAGGCTTCTTTCTTTGGGGATATTTTTTTTGGAGTTGTGTAATGGGTTAGCTTTTTTGGATCCCTGATCTGGCAGTCAGCACAGCTCCATGCATCCCACTGAGGATGGGGCTGTGGAAAGCAGGGAGAGGAGAAGGAGTCAGGACCAGGGAAGGCTCTTCATGGAAGCAGATTGTGCTTGGCTTGTTCTGTTAAGCTGTGCAACTTGGCCTGCTTGTGGAAGGTGCATGCACACAACTTTGCTCAAAAGCTGTATTTATTCAATCAAAATTGCTTTGATTTTTTGAAAGCTGGTGTAAAATAACAAGCAGAGTTTCATTAACCTATGTGAACCTGTTGGCTACTGTCTTAGCTTATGTTAACAAATAATCCCTCTAAAACATTGGCAACAAAAACCACGTTATAGTTAATGACAAGAGGTTTTGCAGCAGTTTTACAATAAGAGTTTTAAAATAAGTGATTTTTTGGTTAGGTTGCAAATACTTTGTGTCTGTATTGCCACAGGGCTCGGAAGCTTTGGGAAAGCTTCTTTAGAAATCTTTCATGCTCTTTCATTGAGAATGTGACCTAGCAACCATTTAAAGAGCTGGATTCTTTCAATGATTTCTATTTTGGGTGTTTTCAGAGCAGAACAGAAGAATAAGGCTGGTACCAGGAAATATAGGAAGAGACAAGCCCTTTACTTCATACAAAATGGGTCAACATTCCCCACTGCCCCAGGGTAACTCTGGGTGCCCCAAAATATGAGCTGCAGGGGAGGTGGGGGGTGTGAAGTGTGCAGCACCCTCTTGGCCAAAGGAGTGAAGTGGTTGGGGAGCAGAGAAGCTCATCTGAGGATGGGTAGTAGGTAATAGAAGCTCACTGGTGAGCTTAAAGAAAACTTACATGGCTTCTTGAGCCTTAAAATGGTTAAAGAAAGTCTGTGCTGAGTTAACACACCCTTAGTGTGAGAAGCAGCTTTAAATAATGCAAATATTGCCAGCAGCTGGTTAGGAATGGTGATCTATGAAATAATGTTTTTTACAGCAAAGTGTTTTCCAGTACAGCATTGACAAGCATATTGCCATCCCTCAGACATGTGCTAAAATTCTGTTCCTGTTCATAGGGCACTTGGGAATCAGTGTTTGTGGTCCCTAACAATTTAGGGTGCTGGAAACTGACCTGTTACAGGATGTGCATGTGCAAAATGGGCAAGCTAAAATCCTGGTTTTGAACAGACCTAATCACCAGCATTTTTTTTCTTTAAAGGAAAGCATTTCAAATCATATATACATCTTCAAAAAGCAAAACCTGTCAAGTAATGTATATAACTTGTCAAGTAATGCTGATAGCATTTACTTAAAGGTAGTTCTAATAATGGAGACATACAGAACAAAATATTAATTGTCCAGATTTAAAATAATCACTGTAGTAATTCATGACATGAATGTTCTTAGTAGCTAATGCTTAACATATAATCAGCTTTGTAGTGGTTTTTCACTAATTCTCCTAGTCTTATTTTGTGTATATTTAATTGAGCTAGCATGGCTAATTCAATTTCTTTTATCAACTCTACCCATGGCAAAGGTCTATGAAGCTCTTTACCTTGTTGAGCTGGAATGTTCTGGGGGCCTTTCATTCTCCATAAACTGATGGGTTCCTTTACTACTGCAAGGTGCCCTGAAACCCATTACTTGTGCTGCAAAGTCCATCTTGGTTGAATTGCACTCCTGCCATTTCTGCCTCTCCAAGCTCTCTTGCTCCTTTTCAGTTGTCCTGTGAAACCACTAGAAATGTTTTCAGGTTTTGCTTTTTGCTTCCCCTTTGTGATTTAAAAAAAAAAAAAAATTATTAATTTGGCTGCATATAAAAAGGGAAAAAAATAATCTAAATCCTGTGTGGTAGGAGCTGCCTGATCCCTGCTTAGCTCCTTTAGGTGCTGGCTGTGTGTGACCACAGCCTGATGGAGCTCAGAGTTCAGGCTGTTGCCAGGATGCACTGATGTGAGGGGATGCTGCTGTCAGGAGCAGGACCCTGTGTGCCTGTTAAGGGCCAGGGTGGGGAGAGAAAGGGTCCCCAAAGTCCCTGGATGTTGGCACTCAGGTCCCTGGCCCTGGAATGGCTCTCCCTGGTGTTTAAAGGCTGCGTTTCCTGCCTGCTTGCCTGGCTTCTGCAGCATCAGTGCTGCTCTTGGAGAGGAGGGGAGGGACTTGATTGTTTTCCTATGTAACATAAGCTTGAAAGGTTGGAAGCTCTGAGGAATTAAATAGCAGGAGTGAAGACTGATACTGCAGTAGGTGGATTTTTTTTTTTTTTAATTAAATTAGATTTAAACTTTCTTTACTATAGAAACATTGGCTCAGCTTCATAAATCCTGAAGGACTGAAACTGTTGAGAGAATCTTCTTGAATAAAGGTTCCTGCTGTATTAGTGACTTCATTTTCCTCTAGGTGTTCTGACTCTGTGATGACCCAGATGATCCTTTGTATCAAATATTCCAATTATTCTCCTTTTCCTGTGCTCGCTTCAGTGAAAAAGAAATGGACTCTTTGAAACACTTGAGTCGTGATACAAAGCAGGACCAAATCTGACTGACCTAACTACAATGGAGATGTAGAGGGCATCTGAGGACTCACTGGTGGCATCTCCTGCACAGCTGTGAAAAAACCCAGCCCAAACCAAAGCACTAAACCATTTTCAGGTCACTGCAGATCCTGGAAGCAGAGGTGGTACTTTGCGAATACTGGGATGTTTTTGAGATTTTAATTTGGTTTTTCTTGAGGAAAATAATATGAGTAAGATGGTTCAATGAAATCACTTTTTCTAAACATCACAGGAAATCTGTGGTTGTTGTACATAAGATTGCAGGTCTTATTCTTGGAGCATAAACTTTTTTCATAAGCATCTTCAGTTCAGTGATAGTGTTGTTAATTGGGATAGCATTTAAACAGCAAAGTAGGTAGCTTAAAAATTCTTCCTAAAGTGTACCATATTATTACCTTTACAGCAGAATCTCCTGGGAGCAGTGAAGCTTTGATGTCCATAAGACTTTCTTTGCTGAGGAGCATTTGCCATCCTTAAAAACAAACAGAACTTCCCTGTGGTTAGACAAAATCCATGTCCTGTGTGTGAATACACGTTAAAATTTGACTTTCTCTGACCATTATTCTTCAAAATTCTTTTTCTGCATGAATTCCTGAAGCAAATAGGCCAGCTTATGAATGCCATAGGTTTTTTTTAAGTACATAGAAGTACTGGTAGGAGAACATTTGCACGGTTAACTTCCCTCAGAGCTGAAATGTGTTTGACCCACTGCATCCTTCATTTTGACCATCTGGCAGAGCTCCTTCTACTGGTGGCTAATAATTACTTTTTACCCCCCAGGCTTTTACCTGTTTGCAGCCAGGTAACGAGTAAAGAAAACAAAGTAATTTGTAATACTGATCTGTAGTGAGGCATAGTCCAAAAATAGTGTTCTGAGCTGCAGAATGAGGAAGGTTACAATTTTAGAAAATATACAGGTTTGTCAGGAAAGGAAAGTTGAAGGAAAATTGTATGATTTCTAAATAGGGTTTCCTTGCTTTTTGAATCTGACAGATGGGGGTAATCATTTTTCAGGATTGAGTCATCTTGTATATTCCAACTATAGTTATAACACTTTTTTTGAGAGGCACTTCATAATTTATTCACTGACAGGAGTTATCACAGCTGTCTGCCAGATGAAGGTTTTTCTCAGCACCTAAAGAAATAGTTGCCCTACTTTAAGTGGGATCATGCTCAGTGGCCATGTCTGGATTTCATAAGAAGAGGCAGGTGGACCATGGGTGCATTGTTACAACTCCAGACCTTCTGTGGTCTCTTCCCTTTGCTGAGAAGGTCAGTGAGAGGGGTAGAATGTATCAAATGTGGGGGAGGAAGCAGGGGATAGCCCCTAACACATCCTAATGAAATGTGTCAGATTAAGCAGGAAACATGGTGAATAACGAGCTCATCTGCCTGCAGAAAAGGCAAAGATGATGAATAACCACAAATGCTGCTGGCTTTAAGACCTAGACAAAAGAGAGGTCTTTAAACACCTGATATGTCTGCACCCCAAAAAAGGTTTAACCTCTCTTTTCCTTCTTAGAAACTTAGTTCTATTTAATAATGATGATACAAGATGGCTGAGAACTGGCTGTGATTTGAGGGAGGGAATAGAATGGTACTGAAGTTTGTGCTTGTCCTACAGGGGGCTGGGGAGAAAAGGGTTTGGGTTTTGGTGAAGGAGTTTAATGCCAAAACCTTTTTGCCACCAGGATTTCCTGGATCTCTGCAATTAGTTCTGAGTTTCCTGTGTCTGCAGTGTGGTAACAGAAATAACACACCTCCCCCCAGATCAGTGGGAAATGCATGTTCAGCCTATATAAATTGGGCAATCTTAAAATGGAAGAATAGCCATGCAATGGAAAAAATAGTATTTAACTTGCACAGTGAGAAGAGACGGAAAAAAAAAGAACAAAAATTCTGACCACGAGAGCCCTTGAAGTGAGAACTGAAATGTTGATTTAGTGTTGCAGCACCTTGTTCTGTAACTCCTGCAGCTCTGCCAGCCTTCCTTGCCCCCTTTCTTAGGACATGCCTGCCATGTGGAGATGTCTTTTCCTTGGATGATGTAAGACAAAATGACTGGAATAAGGCATGACCAGCTTTTCTCTTAGTGCCAAAAATGTTAGTGACTGCTTTTGAATGCAGAATTTCAAATTTTCTTTGCTCCTTAAAACAACAACAACAACAAAAAAAGGCAACAACAAAACTCAAAAAACCCCAGCAACAAAACAGAACCTTCTTCATAATGATATTGGCTTTTGCACTGCATGACCCTGAGTGTAGTTTGCTGTATAACAAAGAAGTGTTTTGCTCCCAGATGGCAGCATGGAGGAGCATTAGTGAAATCAATATCACATTAAAGATTCAGGCTGCATTAAGGTTGGTATGACAGATTATTTTCTCTGATTGCTGACATCATGTTTCATTATGTCCATTCCTGGATCTTGGTGGGGTGGCAGTGATGGAGCTGACTCAGCCCTGCAGAGGAGCTGAGCCTCTCAGGAGATGCTCTCCCTGGTGCTGCACCCAGCACTGCTGCTGCCTGGCTATCTTTGGGGAGGCTGCAGCCAGGGGAAGGGATGTCCTGGCACTGCTGTCTGCCCCAAGTGTGCTCCTGGCAGGACTTTCCCAATGGCTGAGGCACCCAAAAGGGGAAGGTAGGTGGGAAAGTGGTCTGGAGAGGCCAACAGGACAGGGGATTTCTTTTTCAAGTGTCACTTCTGTAACGATTTGCATGATGAGGTGTGGTGCAATAGCAGGGTACTGAAGAGCCTCAGCCTTGCACCCTGATTGCACCTCTGGCTCCCTCTGTGGCCTTGAGCAGTTTGCACTCACCTTTCCCACAGATACATGAAGAAAACAATGCTTATTTATCCTTTTATTCTACTTTGAGATGACCAACAGAAAGGAGTTGAGTATTGTTGTTCATAGACTTGCATCTTTTTCCAACTTTTTGTATTAATTTTTGCTCCTTAGAATTAAATATTTACATCTCCTAGTCTGGGAGGATTAATTTCCCACTTAAAGATTGTATTTCATGCTTGCCAAATTATTGCTTTAATGATAATTATCCCAGAGTGCTGCTGGAGAGCCTGCATGAAAGGAAAATGCCAAAATGGTTTGGGATTCAAAGGCACAATGTTTTTACTGCATTGTGTACCATGGCTGGTAGGAAGGGAGTTCCCTGAGTATCCAGCTATGTTTAGAGGAAACTGTTGGTCTCAATCAACACAGTGCCTTCAAATCCCAGAAGCAAAAACTTGCAGAGTTGTTTATGCAATTAAATAGTTTTCATAATTGCATTAGCACATCTTGTGCAACTTCATCAAGCAGGGAAGGTGAGAGTTTGTAAAGCAGCTGCATAACTCATTTGTCTACAGATCAGATCAATGATTCAAGTTTATAACTTTGGATTCAGATTGTTTATACTCTCAGTATTTAATTTTGGATGTGCCATTATAAAACTTCACTACGAAATGTGATTTTAAAATGCCTGATCAGCTATTTGTTCTTCAATTTGATTCTCCATCAATGCAGAATTACATCTTCCCCTCACTAATGAAGTAAATAAATCAATATAAATGACTTGCAGTCATAAAGTCTACTGAGTTATAAGCTTATGCAGCACCACCAAGTCCATAAATGCACCATTTTAGTGCCTCGTCTTTGGTTTATAAAGCAGCAAGTTGAAAAGGGAGGTTGTAAGGCTGGTGGGAAAGTTATTAAGGCAAAATTTCCTTTCTGGAACAGTCCCTTTTGGACTCTTTCCTGCTGTTCTGTTTGGAATATTCTCCATGGGCTTCCCAGTCACTCCTGTCGTCCTCCATAAGGGGTGTGTGAGCTCCCAGGTGCAGTGGTGGTACCCAGACAGACTTCCCAGCCCTCAGTGCTCTGGGCCTCTGCTCCTGCTGCTTCTGCCCTGCTGCTGGCAAGTGGCATCAGCCTGGTTGGTTGTCTTCTCAACATTTGGACTATTCTGACACTTTCTGCTCTGCGCACCCTCAGTGTTTTTAACTTTGGAAAAAGGATTGCTTCTCTACAGAGCAATGGATTTAACAGTCTGGAGGAAGCAGGTGACCAGTCACCATTATATAGGATAAAATATATATGAAGCATATGTGTGTATATATATGTAAATTTTACAAGTTCTAATATTCAGTCTCTATAAAATTGTAGATTATATATGTCAAATGTGTATGGGCTATGTGTAATATACAAGTAATATACAAATGTGTATGTGTATGTAATATACAAGTATTTATATAGACACATGTATAGGTATGCAAATATGTGTATACATATGCTGTATATAAATAAATAGAAGTTTTTAATTCTGTACAGAAGAGGCTTAAAAAACTGCTCAGATGAAGACTTGTCCTGACTCTAAGTTACCATTTTTATTATTAATGATGTGTTTATTTTTTGTTGGGTCCTGAAATCTCTGTGCAGGATTATGGCACTGTATAAAATAGACAGTAATCTCTTCAAGACAGAAATGGAACAAAGAAGGTGAGTTGAAGGCAGAGGACAAGCAGACATGGAAGCCCTGAACTCTGCTGTTCTTTGCTTACACCTATTTATTTGTGTAGGTAAAAACATCAGCTTCCCAAAATCAGGATATACCATAATTATGTGTTGTTATGGGTTAACAATTGTTTAATAACGTTTTTGTGTTGTAGTAAAAGCAATTTTAGTGTCTTTGTTTATTTTTTAAATTGCCTGTCAGTAAAGAGAAAAACCTGATGCTGTGGTTTTAGAGAGCAGTATGTGTAACTCTGCCTCTTCTGGCTTTAAAGATTAAATCCATGGGCATTACACAGTGCTCTGGGGATCTGATAGCTGGGAGCAACCAAGCAGGGACCTAAAGCCTGCCCAAGCAGTTTCACACCTGCATGAGGAGGTGGTGCAGGGCTGGAGGTGGAGCCCAGCAGTGAGGCTGTGGCAGGGCACACTCCCTCTGCTATTTGGTCGTGGTCTGATGGAGTTCAGTTTATGTCTAGATAGGATCAGAGGCAGATCTGGGAAGGAAACTGAATTTTCAGTCTATTTCATTTAGGAAGCTTCAGCTTGATGAGGACTAGAAATAGTTGGGAGCTCAGTTTAACTCAGGGTCTGATTGAAGCAGTTGTCTGCTGGCCTTGTCCAAAGGGAAATTCTCATTGTGTTTGGCACAATGTGTGTCCAGCTGAGCTTGTGCTGTGACTGCTGCTCTGCAGCAGCCCTACTCACTGTCTGCAGGTGAGCTGCTGGCTCCTCTAAGTTAAATTACACATTTTGCTTCCTAAAATGGATGTTCCCTGACTTCCTAGGGCACTGTTCAAGGAGCTGTTGAGAGATGCTCTTTGAGTTTCTCCCATTCCATGGCAGGACTCAGTTCCATGGCCTCTGACACAAGAACTAAACCAAAAAACAAATTGAAAAGGAATGCTGATGAACTGAATTCTGATTAGGAAGAGAGAAACAAATGTGGGCTGCAAAGGAAATCACTCACTGCCTCCCACCATCAGACTGATGGTAAGTGATGCCTACCTGGGCCAGGCTGGCTCCAGTTTAATCACAGATTTTGGTGTTCTGTGGTCTGAGTTACTTCTTTGGGCAGTTGGGGTCAGCTGTCCCAGCTGCATTTCCTCCCAGCCTCTTGCCTTCCCTACTCACTGAGGGGACAAGTTGGGAAAAAAAGGTGGCCTTGATGCTCTACAAGCACTGCTCAGCAGTTGCCAAAACACTGGTGAGCTACCAATGCTATTTAACCACAGACAGAAAACCCAGCAGCATCTGGGCTGCTGTGAAGAAAGTTGACTCCATCCCCTTATACCACGATATGGTTAATTTGAAGAAGTGTTTTGTATCAGCATCTGTGAGCTAATATTTAATTAAGGGAGATTTTTAATGTTAACAAACTTTCCTTTCACTTACTGCATCTGTGGGTAGTAGGTAAAAAGAAAATACTTGGTTTCCTTTTTTTTCTCTCTGAAATGCAGACTTGGAGCAGATGAAATGTAAGGAACAGAAATAAAACCTGGTTCCTTTTAATAAATGCAAGCTTCATACTTTTCTTTTGCAGAGCATGCAAATATTGCTGGAATATTTTTTCATTTGCCTTGTGTTAGGTACAGATAAATTGTTCACTGCCACAACTGCAATGCCCATACACAGCACACTGAACAGACAAATTCTGCTCAGGTGGTTTTGTAAATGAATTTTGTGTGGAAAAGTTCAGATGCAGGAGGCTCCATAACACCTTTTTTGACACAGTATTAATTCACTAGGATGGAAGTTTATCATGTCATATAAATGAAACTCTCTCTTGATGTGTGCTCCATTCATGACAACACCTAATATATTGTGCTTCAGTGACAGCTTTAGTGGGAGTGTGTTTCCACTCTTCAGCTCTCAGATGATTGTGGGTATTACAGCTCTCTGCATGCATTAGCTAACAACCCAAGATGCTGTAATCTTGATCTGCTTCCTTGGTTAGACATGGAATAAAAGTTAAATTGGAGTTCAGTGATGCAGAGGATGTAGTGCCATGTTCAGCAGCTGGATGAACTTATACTTGGAATATTGAAAAGAATGTTTTCTGGAAGGTAACAGAAAACCCTTTCTCCCTTTTATTGTTTTTGCTTCTACTGCAGTAGAAAAGGGAATTTGCATAAGACTTCAAAAATACTGTGATAGCTCAGAATTTTATGTGAGGTTGGTGGGTCAAGTTAAGGGCTTCTGCAGATTTATCCTTGCTCTTTGATCTGTCTTTCTAAAGATGACCTTAAATACAGCAAGTGTCACATGGAAGGAACCATAACCTGTTGTCTGCTCCTCCTGTTTGCACTCTTTTGGTTGTCTTTGGCCACATCTTTTTGGGCCTCACCAATGGGAATGGGTGATTTTATCTGGGGGTAGGGGAAAAGCTGTGTGTTTTGTTTAATCTCTGTAAAAAAGGCTGCTTCTTGAGAAAATGAGGTTGTGGAAAGGGAGGTGGTGTATTTAATTTCCCCCCTGCCTAATTAGGGGTGCAGAGCAGGCTGGTGCTCTGTGTGTGCAAGAACTTGTTTCACCACATCTGTCCTTGCATTGTCCCTCTTTGTGTTATTTCTCTTCTGGGAATTGCTCTCCAGGCTTTGTGGTACTTCATCTCTTCTTGGGAAAACTAGGGGAGGACATCACCTGTGTCATGGACACTTCAGTCTGCAAGAACAGTTCCATGGGGGGTGATTTTTGATATAAATTTGGAGATAGCACCATCTTAATGGACAGTCCTACAGGCTAACTGAGGAGTTGAGTAGCCTACCATTTAGCAGACTGTCTAACACTTCCTCTGTTGAAATAGAACAGAAGAGAAATTATGTAGGAAATACAAAGTTGATCTAATAATTCTATTATTGATCTTTTTTTTAACAGCAAAAAAGTGACACACTGCAAGATGAGGAAAAACAGATACAGAGCTGCTGGAGGTCTGGGTTTAGTATTCTAATAGGTCTTGGTAACATGCACTTTGTATTCTTCTAGATGGTTCTGCAAATCATTTCAGAAAAATTGATCAGCTTATTTTCAGAACTCTATGTCTGTAACTGGTTCAATGATGCAAGAGATTCCTGGAAATAAGGGCTGGTTCTGCATCCACTAAAGGAAGTAGAGACTGAATCTCATAAACAAAATATTCCTGTACTTGCACCTTCTTGACATTTTGCATCTTCTTGACTTTGACTGATAATTGATTTTTGGCAAGCATATTCAAGAAGCAAGTCATGAAGAAAATTTCAGGATGTGTTTGACACATTGCTTAGAGTGGCACTTTGAGTCCTGTGGAAAGATGGGAGGGTATAGTAATACAATTAGTGGGAGAGGTAGAATGAGAAATTTAACCTGTTTAAGGGTATGTATAAATGTTGCTGGTGAGGTGCAACTTCTTGGTTCTCTGCCGTCTATGATATAATCACCGTGCTTTACCATGTGTTTGAAGCAGATCTGCTTGTTTTTTCAACTTCTACTGCTACTTCAAATCTAGTATTCTCAGTTAAACATGAGAATTTGCAATTCTTCTTGCAATTACAAGCTTTAAAATGTTAATCTTTTGTGTTTTCCTCTTTTTTCCCTCTGTTTTCAAGTTCATTACCATCCTTCTTGGCAGTTAACTGTTTTATTAGTAAGCTTAATGCATGCCCTTAATTCCCTTCTAAGCAGAAACAGAATGTCGTGGTTTGGGTTGGGACAGAGTTTTTTTTTTCTTCAGAGTAACTGGTATGGGGCTGTATTTTGGATTTGTGAGCAAAACACTGTTGATAACTCAGGGATGTTTTGGTTATTGCTGAGCAGGCCTTGCACAGAGTCAAGGCCTTTTTTGCCTCTTGCTCTGCCCCACCAGTGAGTGGGCTGGGGGAGCACAAGGATTTGGGAGGGGTTAAAGCCAGGACAGCTGATCCCAACCCATCCAAGGGATATTCCAGACCATATGGCATCATGCTCAGCATATGAACATGGGGAAGAAGCAGCAGTGCTGGTGGGGGGATGTTCAGAGTGATGACATTTGTCTTCCACAGTCACTGTCATGTGTGCTGGAGCCCTGCTGTCCTGGGGATGGCTGAACACCTGCCACCAGTGGGAAGTGGTGAATGAATTCCTTGTTCTGCTTTGCTTGTGTGGGTGGATATTGCTTTAGTTGCTAAACTGTCTTTTGTCTCAGCCCATGAGGTTTTTTTTTCCCTTTTTACCCTTCAAATTCCTCCCACTGGAGGGGAGTGAGAAAGCAGCAGGTGGGGATTTTGTTGCTGTCTGGGGTTAAACCATGACACAGTTCTTGATGGAAAACTGTAATGGCAAATGATAAAATTAATGGGAATTCATTCCTTCTGTCAGGGGTGGAATGATTTATCTTTTGGGCTGGTCAATAACAATGCTACCCATGCCTTCAAGTAAGTTTGAGATGGTCAAGTAGGGAAACAAAAGTCCTGCCTCCCTTGCTCTCTGCTGTCTGTGGGAGTGCTTGGCTGAACTTCACCCACCCTCATTGGCTCTGCCTCTGAAGACAGCTTCAGGTGATGTGACTGATGTAAGGGCTGCCTTTCTCTATTTAGTGGTTTGACAGTTATTTTGAGCTTAAAATGTAAATTTGGCTTTTGGAGTCTCATTTTCTTATGTTTGTGACAATTTTCTCATGCTGAAAAGACTTAATCATGCCAGTCTTTGATCTCAGTCTTGGATTGTAAAAGCAGATGGAAATTATTCTTTCAGGGTAAGGTGGGAGTTATGTGAGACTAGCCATAGGTGAATATACATTTTGCAGGTGTATGTTTAAACCACACAAATTCAGGGTTTTTTTTCTGTATTCTGAATAGATGTTTTCCTATCTGTGATCTGATATCCAGATCTCATCACTTCATGCTCACCTGCTGAGCAAATGAGGATATTTGTGAGGACAGCACTGAGGCCTGAGTTAAGATCCTCCAAAGTAAATTGAGGAGTTCCTGCTGGCACCCATAATTGCTTCATCAGGCTGTATGCAAGTGGTGGTGATAGATGATGTGCTCTAATTAGATTTAGGTGAAATCAGTGGTTTCAGTGGCTTTTTGGAGTGCACCTTATTCTGTATGTTTGAAACTTGTTTTTTGGTGTGTATACGTGTACATGTACACATATATTGTTGCATGTCTTGGTACGGTTTAAACTGAAGAATTTGTGCCTGTTTAAAAATGTTTTTAAATTAAACAGGCAAGCTTCATAGCTCAGTCTGTTTTTCAAATTTTAGTAGTGTTTTTCAAATTTTAGTAGTGTTTTTCAAATGGTTAAAAGACATTTTCATTACCATGTCCTGAAAAGGAAAAAGTAATCTTTTGATCTAAAGAGAAACAAATAGATTATCATCAAAATCCAATAATGGGCTGAGACACAAATGAGTGAGTATAAAGAGCTGATTTTCATCTCTCCTGTCTTTTAAAATCAAAATTATTTTTGCCTGAGTTCAGTCACAGACGCTTTTACAAAAGGAAGGACAAAAGGGTCAGGCTGAGGACAAAGGACTGAGACTGCTGTGGGGAGCAATCCCTGAAGCAGCAGAAGCACTTGAGGTGTTTTTGTGATGAGAGAAGTCCTGAGGGTTGGTAAACTCACAGGACAGGGCTCAAACTCAGGCACGAGCTAAATACAGACTTGCCAACAGGGCAAGCAAGAGACATTGGCAGCTCCAGGAAGGGTGAAGGCAAGGGAAGGCATGAGCAGGGTATGGCCAGGAGCACCCAAGGGAGGCTTGTGTCCTTCTGTCTGGGGATGCTTGGAGCAGCAGAGCTGACGTTACCCAGGGCTGCCAGCTCAGATCTAAGGCCCTGGAATCATACCATGCTTGGATTACCTCGTCACAAGCCATCACTGCAGAGCCCTGGCAGCTAAAATTGGATTGGCATTTTGTCTTTAGTGATATTGCAGGGTTGCATTCCTTAGGAGTGTGAAGATGGCTGGCCCTTGGGGTGTGGAGAATGGTGCAAAAAAA
>VXAC01006723.1:636132-715966 GCA_013399225.1 Rhipidura dahli
AAAAAAAAAAAAAGCCCTCTGAGTGCCAAATCTATCATCTGCTTTATTAGCATGTCATTTGCTGTGTTTACTGAAAACTCCAGTCATGCTGGGAGTTATCCATCCGATATGATCCATGTGCTGTGGCTCTGTCTCTGAATAAATGTGATTTTTATCAGCTCTGTTTGCAAGATGGAAAAATCATGCAACTTCTGCTAAAGCCTTTGCTTTTGAGTGTCTCAGTTAAAGGTACTGGAAATATCAGTTCTGAGAGGATCTTAAAGATAAAAAAGAAATATGAATTTTCTCTTTTGGATGAGAGAAAAAGAGCTATCAGCTGCAGCTAGTATAGCTTATGCATTTTTTTCAGAAAAATTAACTATGAGTTAAGGCACAGGAGGACAACAGTAAGGGACAGGACTCCAACAAACAGACTGAAAACACGTCTGTACTGTGATGAAAGGGATCAGTTTATAAAAGCAACAGGCTTTGAGTAACTTCATGTGGGTTCCATTGTCATGACCCCCATGAAGCATGTAGAAGAAAAGGGAAGAATGAAATACCCAGCTCCTCATCCATAAGCTAACTGAAATAATAGTGATGTGGGGGATTTCTGTGTGAGAAAGCCCTGGCTTGTTTTGTTTTTTCATCTACCTTACTCCAAGCTTAATCATTCAAGGACTGTCTTTCAACTCCAAGACAGATTGGGCTGCAGCCCACTTAAGGCAGGAGTTTAAGCAAGGCAGTGTGTGTGAGATGAGCCCAGCAGTGCTGTCATTAGAGATGTGAATCCCAATTATAGAAGGAAATATTGATCAGCCATTCCACCAGCCATGGCAGATCTGTCCCCTGGACAAAGACTGCAAGGCTCCTTCCTTGCATGCTCTGTTTTGTGCTTGGCTCAGGCTAACCCAAGGGTCATCACCTGTGCTATTAATTGAATCTGAAGTAACATTTACTGCACTGCTTTGGTGTCTGTGGGTTTGGGCACTGCTAAGTTTGTTAAATATCTGATTAGGCAATAACCTTGGCAATCTCACTATCAAAACCTAGGTAACAGAAAAGCTCTTTATTCAGTATATTATCTCCTTCTTCTTCCAGACAGAAGCACTGCCTATGAGTTTCTTGTTTCATGTCTCTGTGCTTATTATTATGACTTAAATCTTCCACTTCTGCCAGTTAAATCAAGGTTTATGCATACAGCTGGTGCAGGGCTCTGGATGCTGTAATCAAATCCTTTTTCTTCATGAGAATGGATTATATTTTCATCCTTATTTTTGTGTAGTGCTTAGACTTGTCACAGAAAGAAGCTGGCAGGCAGAGGGCACTTTGCTGCTGTTTTTTTTGTGGCTGTGGATTGAATTCTGTCACTAAGAAGTAACTGATGGAAAAGAATCTCTGTTCCTTGTGATCAACAGGTGCCATACTGGGTGTGCCTCGTGGATGGTACCTCCCCAAACAGACTGTAGGCACTGGTTGGGTTGTTTTGGGGTGTTTTTATATAATCTCCTGTTACTAGTGTCTTACTCTAAAGATTACCTGTGGATAACTTTCTTTTGCTTCTTAAACTGGCTATTGCTACAGATGTGTATCACTTCAAAGTACAGAAGACTTAAGTTCTCTATAAATGCATAACACATTTGAATTAAAGCATTTGTCTAACTGACTTTGAAGCTAATTCCTACCTCCTAAAAACCCAACCTTCCATTGTGTTTGCTAGCAAACAGTGGGATCTCAGATGCTCCCACATCTCAACAATGTCATCCTACAGCTGTTGGCTGTGGCCAGACCTGGGGGCCAGCCTGTGCCTTTGCTGTGTGTAACCTTAGGTCAGAATTCAAAAATGGGCTAAAAAATCTCAGTATAGACTTTTATTCCCTCCCATGAGCCACAGCAGCAATGCAATGAATATTAGTGGTGTTAGTAAACATTTGCAAACAGATTAATCTGATTTTTGTGAATGGGAATGGTGAAGTATACAAGAGTGTTTGAAATACAGTGCATGTTCTTGGAGAATATGTGACTTCTAAATGAGAGAAATGGGTGCCTAGGCAGCAACTGCAACTCCCCTGTTACTTGCTCTACATTCTGAATTAAAGATACAAAATAATCTGTATATGCCTCCTTGAATATACTAAGGGATGGAGATTCATTAAGGGTTTTCTGAAGAGAAGACTTTTCAGTTTAGGCAACTATCAAACATATTAGTTCTCCTCTGAAGGAAGTTGCAAACAATTTGCTTTCACTTGTGTATTTTGCTGCATTTTTAATCAAGAAGGGAGACAGGGAATTTGTAGACATGTGCCAAAAGTATGCCAGTTGAGTGAAGCATTCTGCCAGCTGACCAGAGGCTTTCTCTGATCCTGCTGGATGTGTTTTAGTAAAATCAATGCAAATACATTTCTCATGCAATTCTCTCTCATAGCCTCAAGTTCTGTAATTTAGCATACTAGAACACCAGAGGAACTACAGAAGGATAAAGTGGCTCAGGGAAAAGCTCTCATCACAGGTAGGTGTTAGATAAATGAGAGGTGCAGTGGGAGGAATCCTTGGACCACAATCTCCAGGCAGTGGCTGTCCTTTATACTCTGCACTTTTAATATCCTTATTGATTCATAGAGCTATTACATTTTCCACATTGCTTGCTTTAACTCTGCTGTAGTCTGGCCTGTAGGAGGGGTGAAGAGATGATTGTACCAAAATGAGCAACTTGATGTGTTCTGTTCTGTGTCTTATCAGAGGAGAAGTGATTTCAGGTTATGCAGGGAAAATAGGAAGCTTCACTGAGATAAACAAGCTTAGATTACTTTAGAAATGTAAAATATTCATCAACTATATTGATGTGGTGTTATTCTAGAGGCTTATCCTGGATCCCCTCAGTAAATATATAATACATGCACTAAGAGCTTTTCTTGTTAAAGATAATATGTTTGGAGTTGTTACTGTCAAAAAGAGTGCTTCAAAATACTACTTTTTTTTGTTGTTGTTTTCACTGGAAGAAGCCATAGAGGAGCTCTTATACTGCTCTCTCCTCTACTGAGAGCAAAGTTAAAATAACCTTTTGTGCATTTGAAGAGACAAGCTGGTGTAGATTTTGGCTAAAAACCAACTCTCTCTAGAAAAGAAAAATGCTCTGCAAGTGTGTTTTCTTGGATCAACAGTCAGGAGGCTGATGGCAGCCTGGAATCATGTACCTCTGACCCAAGCAATGCACAGCTACGAGTTGGGCTGCGGAGGAAGGGGTGGGGACCAGCCAGGTCCTGATTTGAGGTCCTTCTGCCATCAGGGCTGTGACCAGCCTGCCCTAAAGCATCTGAATGTGATGTGTTGGCTGAGAGAAATGCCCTGTTGAAACAAAGAGCTTTCAATCTGACAGCAAAAAGCTGTTAGACAAACATGCCTAATGACAATTTTGAGTCAAGACTGGGAAGTTATTTGCTGCGTTCAAAGAAACAACAATTGTCAGGCATTTATATACACTGTAACATCTAAATATTTTAAAGATGCTTCCCAAAGTCTGCCCAATTTATTGCATCGTGGTATAAGTGTTTTGTGTCTTTTAGTTAGTACCAGAACATCTCATCTCTCTTTGTTTTATGGATAACCCAAGTTTTATCCAGCTAAACAGTGCTTTAATGAGTTTGCTGTTCTGGTTAGACAATTACTATTGATTAAGTTTTCTGGGCTGCACAAGCCTAAGAAGGGGCTCCCTTACTGCACCTGCAGTGTATTAATCAAATTTTGTGGGGTGTATAATAGGCCTTTGACTCCTTAACTCTCTCTAGATGTCTTTCTTGTTTTCTGACATCTAATTCATATCTAGTTATGTGACAACCATTAAACAATTCTTTATTGAATTTTGTTCTTCAGCTATTAAGTTCTCTGAGGGGTATGGGTCCATGGAGTTCCTTTCTGCAGGTGCAGTGAGACAATTCCTCAGGGTTTTGCACTGACACTTAACACAGATCTAAATCAAAACCAGCTAAAGTAACACAAAAGTTACTTAACTAAATGCTCCTCAAATGTTCCTTAACTAAATAAACATAGCTCATTATAAGATTTTAAAAGAAAGGCTGTTTCACTTCTATTTTCGTCTAGCATCTCTGCTCCTGGGTAGTTTTTTGGGAGACCCCACTGCATGAGGGCAATTATTTGGGGCTGGTGGGAAAAGGGAGGACCCTGAAACAGTGCTTGGCTTTGGCTGTGATGGCACAGCAGGACAGATTGGGTGGAAACTTGAGTACATGTTTTGCTCAGGATTATGCATTTCCTAAATTTGTTGCAGCAGGAAAACACATTAACTTGTTTTGCACTTCTATGTGTACATTCAGCTTTTCCTTTCATTGGAGCTGTGCTAAGTTATGCTTTTGATGCTGCTGCAGAAGGCAAATTCAACTCAATTAGTCAAAAAAGCTACAGTGGTCTTGTGAGGTCGTTCCCTGACTTGCTAATGGTGTGGAGTTTTGTTAAAAAGCAGGTGTGCATTTGTCTCTCTGTATTAAAATGAGCACTAAGCTTTGCTGGGGGAAACAGTCCAAGAACCCATATCTTTTGTGAAATATTCATTATTGCATATTACTGTCTCTAAAACACAGTTGGATGATTGGCTGTTCTGAAAGTAGTTATCCATTATCTGATTCTTCCAAAATATTGCTATGGGTAGGCTAAATATAATAGAAGTACCCAGAATTGTGGAACCTCACATTTTATCTAATGGCTTCAAAAAAAGATTGTTTGTAGATGATACTGTATTGCTAGTGTATTTAGAGTTGTGTGTTTCCCTGAAAATGGAATAACTAAGAAATTTTCGGGTTTAGGATTGTGAAAAACACCCAGGATAATGTACTGGTGAGTATATCTGACTGATCTTTTTTTCAGGTAATAGTGAATCTGTCTGTGAATGACCCAGACCTTGTTCAGCCTGAAATAATTACTTGACTAGCTGCAAGGAGAAAATAAGGAGTTCTGTCCTAATCCAATGAAACTTCTTCTTTGTTATTAGTGCCATGGAAACCTGGAGGCCCATCTCCAGGCTAAGGTGATCACATGCTTAAATGCTTTCCTGGATTGAGAATTCTTTTGCATCTTTATTGAAAATCCACTTAAAAAACAATAGGATCAATCTTGTTGCCATTTTGGCTCCTTAAATGGGTTTTTCAGTGCTGCTGCTTTTGCTCTGCTAACGCTGAATCTCTTTTGCACTGCTTTTATTTTTCTTTATGACGTCAAGTGAACCTGATTCCTTTTTCCAGCCCTTTTAGGGTGAAATGCTTCACTTTACACTTAAAGAATAATTATCAGCAATATCATTGATGTCAGTGCAGGGAACTTTTTTGATGTTTACATTCATTTTATATGCTGAATAAAATCACTACCACTTCATATGGCAATTAAGTTTGTATATTTTACCAGGTAGGAGAGTAAATCTGCATCTTAAAAACATCAGCTGAGATGTCTTGAGCTTCTATTTGAATTTGGTAGGGCTGAAATTTCTAGAATCTACCTTAGTCTTGAGATTCTTCAAGGTAGTTGTCATTCTCTGGGTCCTGATTAAGGTAAAAATCACATTTGACAGAAGCATTAGTGATACTTGGGAGAAAGACAAAGGGAGGACAGATGAAAAGAAAGAATGTTTACATTTTCTAATGTGCTTCTTCAGGACAACATTTTACAAGATGAATGTGTATATACTCACTCTTACATCTTGAGCTGCCAGGGAGTTGAGCAGCTGTTTTAGTGGGCAAATTCAAAGCACAAGTAGATTTCTGAAGGGTATATATTACCTCACCTGTGATTAATGCTGGCCCTAAGGCAGTGGGATGAATCCAGCTCCCTCTAAAGAATTTGATCAATGCGTTTATTTAAGCGAGTGTAGTAATTGCTGCATATTGCTTGCTTTGGGAAGGAGGTGTTTGTATCACAAAAAAATGTATCTGTGAATCATATCTGCAGAATAGGGGGTGTTAGCTGTCTCTCTAGAGGAGAAGGAACATCCTGAATGGAAAGCTGTATGATGGGAGGGGGTATTTGTTTGTGGTGGGGGATGTATTGGAAGGGGTGAGGTAGAGGTGATGTTTCCTCCCCTGGGAGACTCTGCCTCTGGAAGAGAATTAATTGTTCCTTAAGTTGTGTTATCTGACCCTGGAAATTATTCACAGTCAAACTTTATTTCCTGACCTAAAGGAAAACATAGCAAGATAAAATCCCTGGATCCCAGTAACTCTCAGATTTGTGTAGTAATGTTTCACATAATGCAACTGCCTAAATGAGAGCTTGTGAGTGGCTCTGAGTGCATGATGTGGGGATGCCTCACAACTCTGATATTATTTCTCTTGAGAAGTGAATGAGTAACCAACCTAAATATAGTCTTGATGTCAATTGACTTAAATTCACTCCACAGCAAAGTTCTTACTGGTACCTGGAAGAAGAGATATGCAGGAAATCACTTCTCTAAATGGATTTTCTGGAATCTCAAAACCCTATGGGTAAATCTCAATTCCAAGATAGCAATAGATAAGAAGGATGGTAAAAATAGTCTTGAATAACCAATGAAGACATATATTCTGGTTTCTTGTGTTGGATAAAGTTCATGTGACTATGAAATCCATTTTTTGGCAGGAATATTTTCTCACGTAAGAACAACACTTGCCTGGCTTATTTCTCACCTTCTGTCTTGGATTTCTGGAATGAGTTGGAAAAGATTTGTTAGAGACATGATTAGAAATTATCTTGTTCTTTCCTTGCCATTACCTTCAGCTGCTCTGTAGCATCAATGACTTCAGGTGGGCAGATGCATTGCTAAAGTTAAGCCTCTCAAAATCCATATATTCCTTGTCCTGTGCCCTGTAAATGCAGGTTGTAGGTTTTACCTCTAGGTTTTACCATTTACTTGACAACTACTTTACCCAAGAACCTGGGAACATCTGAGGGTTTGAAGTGGAACAGTATACCAAGCAAAGCTCACACTTTTGGTGCCTGATCCAGCTCATTCCCAGCTAACTGGGTGTATCTGTATGGCACTGGACAGTGTTTGATACCTGACTTTGCTGTGTGCTGTCAGTGATATTCTCATGGACCCCATCCTGTTGGTGGAGGCTGATACAAGCACATCCTGTCTCTTTGAGCTGTAAGAAAGGCTTTTGTGTCACTTACAATGGAAGTTTTATCTTTTTATCTCTGGGATAATGTAAAAAAAATAAATCTCAGACCCTACCACAAACAAAACCTTCAAGCAAGTCTTCTTTGCCCAGTCTTCTTAGCTGAGAAATTGTACTTTGAGCATGTTCATGTCGTGCCAGACTTTTATCTGTGGGTGGCACTTGATGCTCACTCTTTCCTGGGAGCCTGGAGGATGCTCTTGGTGGCTGCAGCTTTTCCCAGTGCAGTGGGTCAGTCTGTTCCTCGGACCATGGGTCTCCTGTGGCTGCCTGGGGAGGCACCTTTCTAAGGTGGTGAGCTTCAGTGACTAGTTCCTCCTATAATATCTTAGCTGTGTGATTCTGTAAACACTTCTTGTTGGAGATGCAAGCAGCTGGTTCAGCACCCCCTCCTCTATCTGTGTGCTCCTTATTTCACCCATGGCCAAGGCAGCAGCTGGGGGCTGACAAATATCACGGGCTGGCCTTCCTCCCCTGGCAGAGGTAAGGCTGTGCCCTCTCTTCCTTTAGCACAAAGGTATGTACTGTAGTTACTTATATTGTTTTGGGTTCAGAACAGCTGCTTTGATCTCTTAAGTCGTACAAAACTCATTTTTATTAAACTACCTAATGCACTGAAGTATCAGGTTGTCTTTGTCATCTTATTTCTCTAGCATCTATTGGTAAAGAAAATAATTTTCTTTCAGTCTTATCTTCTTTTCTGTAATTTATCAGAAAGGTCGTTCAGTCAGGTTTGGTGTTGATGGCAGCCACAATTCACAGCTGGTTTTTTTTTTTCCCCCTCCTACTTGTGTCCCTGGAGCTGGTCTGTAGCTGAACAGAAGGCTGATAATTCCCCACTGAATTTCCAGGACTGCTGAATGAATAAAATTGTGTAGGGGAGGGAGTGGGAGGGAAAACACTTCTTCTTTGTTGTGGCTTTTGTTTTTTTCTTTAAGGAAAAATGTATTATTTAAAATAGTGAAGCAAATAACTATAGAAGTGACCAGCACCAACGATAAAATGAGCTTGAAATGTGCAAGATATAATATCCAAGTATGGGTGTTCTGTAGAAAAGCTGTATTTTTTTTTTTTAAACAAGTTAAAGGCAGGCTAAATTCCATGCTTAATATATGCATGGAAAATAATCTTTAGTATTTCATTAGGCTACTTTATATTACAGACTGTCAACTTGGACAGAATCCAAGCAAGGAGGGGAGTTCTTAAAAGCAGCCCTTCCCCTGTTTCCCTCCCCCACCTGAATTAAGTGCAAAATCCAACTACTTTAAATGTGTTTGCATGCTTTCACTGCAGTAAATATCCCCTTTTATAATTGCTACATATATATACATATCCACACATAACAATATTTATAAGTATTGAAAAGTATTCCTTACTATTGTCATAAAACAATTATTTATGGCATTTCAGCTTTCAGGTTTGTTTTTTTTTTTTTTTTTTTTTTAGGATGCTGCTGATGTATGCAGGGAAAACAAAAAATACTCCCCAAACCTCAAAGAATCTGATGCTGTCAATTTGATGCTCAGAAAATACAGGCTGTGCAGGCATGAAGCCTCCATGGAATAATAAGAAGGACATTTTGAAATAATAGAAAAGGATAGGTGATTCAAACCAGCCTGTTTAGTCAGGGAAGATAAATTCAGGCCCAGACCATTACAGAAGATATTGAGAATAAACCCAGAGGGTACCTGCAAAAGGAAATGAGATGTTTTCTGGCTGATAGAGTAAGCAGAGTAATTGGGTGTGAAAGTACACTTATCACAAAGCAGCTTGAAAATATAATTGATGGGTCTCTAATTGGCTCCTAGCAAGGAAGGAAGGGACAGTAAATGGAAGGCAAAATACCTGAATTTTTTTTTTGTCAAAGATGTTTTTATTTTTAGTGTTAAAACGACAGATTGCAGGCTCGCTTGCCCACCATGCTGGCACTGTGGGCATATGTTGTGTGTGATCATTTTCCAGCTGACCCAGATATCAGGTGCAGTTTTAATGTGGGGGAGTGATCATCTTTGTAGGAGCTTTTCATTTTACCCAGTGTGCTGTGAGGTTCTAGACTTAAGTCTCAGCTTCATACGAACTCCTTGGCATGCAGGAATTGAGTGGCATTTCATCAGAAAATTGGTCTGCAATTGCTAGAAATGTGCTTAGAATTACTGAGTGGTTTTCTCCTTATTTTTTTCCTTCTCACATGTTTTCAGAAATGTGGTTCTTCAGTGCTTTTCAATAGGCTGAAATGAAAGTTGAAACCTAACCAGCCCTGAAACTGAATTTCCTTTAGCTCTCTGCATCAGCATCTCATGTGCTGCCTAGCTCCCCATCTCTTGCAAGAGCTGAGGATGCTTTTGGGGATGAAAAAAAGGTGACTCTAGATGTTTGAGCCTCATTCCTTGTTTCACCTCAAAAATCATGAGTAATCTATGCTAAAGAGGGATTTGGCATAGAGAGGCAGTCCAGGATATTTCCTTCAGATGCAGTTTTAGAAGGGGCAGCAGCTTTGTTCAATAAAATTGATTAAGGTGTTAGGATGCACAAATATACTGCTGTCTCTGCCATGTCAGGAGATTAATTGCTATTGCCATGGAAGAGTCTGGGCAGCCTGGACAAGCAATTTGCTCTCCTCACAAAATGGATGTTAGATGTGCCATTAGTGAGAAAATGGGGAAGGCAAATATCTGGTAAATTCAGTGAGCCTTTCTTTTGAAGTCGAAGCTCCTCTGGGGTTCTTACAGCACCGTGTATCTTGTGTACTCTAAAATTAGGGCTGGTCTTGCTCTGAGCAGCTGTAGTGGGAAAGTTTAGGGTCTGAGAGGATCTCTGTGTTACAGCACTGAGGTTTATTTCTTCTCTTCCCTCCCATTTCCTATAGCATTTCCTGCTTATTTGTCTGTTATCCTTCCTGCTCCCTTACAACTGATACAGATCATTTCCCATGGGACCAGGAGATCTGGGTTCTCTTGCCATGATCACATATGTTGGGAAGAAGTCTGGGCCAATGCTATTGATCCTTGTCTGTGAAGAGATAGAAAATAACAGTCAAAATACATATATTCAGCCAAGTAGTCTGTTTTTAAAGAGAAATAATTTATTTGCAGTCCTAGTGGAGAAAGTGAGGCAAGTCTTTAGCTGGCACTCCTTGAACTCTGTCCTGCTAGTGGGATTAGGCTTTTGGCATTAACATCTTTTTTGCATTCTCTAAATACACTTATATTGGGGTGTGTTTATATGTACATAAAAACTTGTAGTAGCGTTGTCTAGTTCTAAAGCTAGTGATAGTTTTTTAGGCTCTAATTTTGTGGCTACTGAAGATACAGCAAAGACTTGTGATAAAACATTCAAGTATAAAATAATTTATATTTTTTCCCCATTTTGCTTTCCTCCTGACTGTTATCTATTACCTTCTTGGTAATATTACCTTCTTACCTACTTGAAATGGAAAGGAAGAAACTTAATGCAAGAGAAACTTAGTGGAAAAGAGACTGTGTTAATTTACTGGGTAATGCCCAAAGATCAGTGATGGAAGCTCTGGTGTCTTGTAAATGGAGAGCTGCCCTAAAAAAATCCATAGTGAACAAAACCTCCATGGAACATGTACCCTCTTGTTAAATGTGTTAAACTGTATTTTAGGAAACTGACAGGGCCTTTCTTATATTATTTCTGCTTATTCTACATATGAATAATAGTTTTTGGGAAGCTTTGTAATTTCAACAGTGTCCTTCACAATGAACTGAGTGAATGTCACCAGTGCTGGCTTTTAACACTCACTGTCATCTGCTGATCTTTCAGGGACCTTTGTAAAGCACTTTGAGATTGCTCTAATGGGACCTCTTCATTGCAGGTAGTGTCTTATCTTAAAACACTGCTAGTAATGTACTGTTATTAACACAAGGGTTTCTTTCTGGTTCAGCAGAAATAATAGGGCAAGCAGCCAGGCCATCGCTCACTGTCAGTGTTTTAGCAGCTTTAAAATCTAATTAGTTCATCTCAGAGCTGCTCTCTGTAGTGGGGGTTTGCCCATTTAAGTTCTGTGTGCAGAAATGCACTAACCCTTATGGTTTGAGTAATAGTCACAGATGACATCCACAGTACTTTGGGGAAAAAACAGGGATATTTTCTGCCAATTGTGAGGCTATTTCAGCAGCATTAAAATTTGCTGTATAATTTTACTGGTGGTTGGTTCTTTTTGCCTCCTGGGACCACAGCTGTTTCAACACAGAATCACAGTAGCATTTCTGTCTTTCTTGATATGTGATTTACCCTCAAAGATTTATGTGGATTTTTTGCAGCATTTTGAAAAGTCAGTAAAAATGCACAGTTGCAGCATCAATTGGTGATTTGTGCACACACAAACTAGTCACAAAGTTAATTTTTTTTGTAGTCAGAATGTAAAGTTGCTGGCTTATTTTCTTTTTAAGCAAAAAGATTTTTGCTTTCTCACTTAAAAAGAGCATATAACTCTTCCTGTAGAGTGTAGACATTTGTAATCTGCTGTTGCTGCCATTAACAATGCTCACAGCATGTGTTTTGTTAAAAACAGGCTAAAAACTTCTGTTTTGGGACTGTCCTTAACAGAAGCTCCATAGCAAATTAAGCAGCCAGGTTGAAAACATTAACACTGCCATATCTTATTTGATGATTTGAATAACAAAATCCAAGTATGATAATTGTATCACCTCTTTTGAGAACTAAGGAAATGTGTACACAGCCACAGATTGTCAAAATGAATGTGGGGAAGGGATTTGGATTCTTTCCCTTTACCAGATCCCAGACTCCATACTCTTCAAACTGAAAGGTTAGTATGGTTTTTTTGCATTTATGCAAAAGTATGAAGTGGCCTAGATAGAGAAGGGTTTCTGCTCCATTTTTTGAGGGGAAATACTAACTAGCATTAACCTTTCGAGGAAGCTTCCAAAATAACAACAGCAATGAATTACTTATGAGTGCCCAGTTTGAAACTGGCTTCCAGGGAACTTGATATTTAGAGAGCACTGACTGCTTGGCTTTTAAAATTCAAAGGCCTTTGAGGCACATAAATGCAGGTACTTGGTACTCTTTGAAAAACATTGGGTATTGTCTTCAGTGTTGAAAACCATTATCAAAATGATGTGGTGATGTATAAAGCCATGACTGCTGTGGTATCTTCTTAGTGTATAAATTGAGCATTGATCCAGCTCCACCATCCTCCTGATCGTATGAACACCATATTCCTGTCAATATGTTATTATTTATTCATACTGAAGTGGTGTCTGTAAGTTTCAGCTATCTGAGGAGGAAGAAGAATTTTTGTAAGTTAATGAATAATTAACTTAGTAGAGTAGTGGAGAGGACTGATGCACACAGAGAGGTGATGCAAAATGAGTGTGGTTGCACAGGAACTTTTCCTGTGTTTGCAATATAGTTTCTTGTTTATTTTTTGCTTAACTTGTAACTCCTGTCTAACTCTTAACTTTTTTCTGTGAAACTCATGGATGATAACTGATTTCTACATGGAAACCATTCTTTGCTATTGAATTATCTTAATATCTCAGTTAAAAGATAGGTTTTTGAGGATAGTGACAGTGTCAGAATAATGATGGTACTGAACTGTGGCTTTCAGTTAACTGGAATTAACTCAGTAGTTACCAGTGTAGGCTCTTCAGTGTTAAATTTATGAAAAGAGGAAGGATAATGAGCTTTATTCAGGTATGTTTTTAAAAGGCTGGGAATGCTCAGAGAAGAAGAAATCTGAAACCTGGAAGAGACTTGCATTAATTCTCTCAGTTTTCTGTTAAATACAGGCAATAAAATGTCAGAGTATTTTTTTTCTGTTGAATTAAAAAGCATGTGTTCAACTGATGTGGTCATAGTGATTTAGCTGCAAATGAAACTGTTTGTGAAGTGGACAGGTTTAGGGATTGTTCTGTTGGATTTGTGACTATTCTGTGTATTTAGGATTCTATCCCCTACCTGCTGCAGTGGTGACCAGACTGCAGAGCTGTGTCTGATGCAGGGTTGCTGCCTGAGCTGCTTTCTCTAATAAACTGCAGTCCCTGCAGCTCCTATCAGCTGTCTGTACTGGCACTGTGGGGCTCAACCAAGTACACTCACTTAGACACTCCCACCTCTCTGTTTCTTTTGGGTTGGGCACTATTGCCCACTTTGAATAAATCACAGAAATCTGGTTCTCTCTAACCTTTTTCATAGGCATCTGTTAGCTAAATCAGCACCAAGATATTGTCCCTTAAAAATAATCTACTGGGATGGCTTGTTGTGCTCCTTTGAATCTGTCTTTATTTGAACATATAATGGCCTTTTCCCTTGCTAATTACCTGTTGGTGGGTTTTTTTCCCCCCCTTTTAGTAGCTGTGACACCAGGACCTTCTCATGTGCTCATGATCTGCATCTTCTGTCTCTGTAGTCCTTCTCATCCCCTTTGGTACATTACTGCTATCTCAATTTGATCATGAAGGTTTGTGGGGTTTTTTTGGCCTGTAACCATAATACCTTTGATATATCATGTCCCTCAGTTTTCACTGAGACTCTTCACCAAAGCACTGGTTTCTTATCTTAGCTGTAGCCTCTCCCCATCCCTCTAGTTACTGCCAGATGTTACCCAGTGTTTCAGTTTCTGGTATCATTTAAGGACATGCCCAGAAATTTAATGCAGGTTAATCTACGTATTTTTATTTTGGTTTCCTCTTCATCCATGAATTTTGCTTCAGTCTCTAGGCCTTCATTATAATAGATTATCACTTGAGCAGGCTCTTCTTCAACCTTTTAAAAAAATGGGTGCAGAAGTTCATCTCAGTCTTCCTGTAAAATGTTTCAATCTTTCAGAAATTATCTGTAAGTTCACACAAGAGAGCTCCTTATGTCTGCTGGGATAATGGTCACCTTTAAAAGATTACTTCATCCTTCTTACTCTGTTTCTTTGAAGCTGTCTTCATTTTAATTATGTTCCCTCTTGTTCTTGTGCACAAATGCTGCTACAGTTCCCAGCAGTCACTTTTTTGTGAAGAGCAGTGAGAGAATGTGAGATCTGAGGGATGTACAGCATTAAGGCAATCTTGATAATATAGCAAAGTCTTTAAAGCACTGCAGGACTCATCAAGTCCATCTTATTAGCTCATTTTTTGTTATTGGATTAGCTTGCATTTCTGAATTCAGCCTGACCCTGTCATCTATTATTCCAGTTCCTTGAGCAATTTGATTTTGATCTATATTTTACCCTTCCACTGCAAATCACCTATGTCTCCCTGCTTAAATGCTTAATGAAATTTGGTACAGTTCTAACTTGATTGGCATCTAATTTTATTTCAGGAATGATATGCTCATTTCTGCTTTGCTCATGATCCCTGGATCTCTGTATTAAGTTATATGCTCTGTCACAAAGTTTTTTTGCATTTGGGTTATTTCTGTTCCAGTGGTGTGTGTGGAGAGCATGTGCTGTATGCTGTAAGACAAAGTCCTGCAAGGTGTGATGCACATTATGTGTTTCTCTTCTAGCTCTTTCAGTTTCCTTCAACTTCTGTGGCTGTGTTTCTAGCTGAGACTTTATCGTGCCCTTTTTCTGAGGCATCAGGAGGAAGGATGGAGACCTTTCAATCAGTGTTTGCTGGGTGTTACTGGTCCGGTTACCACCCCCGGGTAATTCTGTAGCACTCAGTCATGTAGATTACTTGAGTGTGTCCAAGCACCTTACAGTGAAACACTGAAAACAAAAGTTTATAACGAGTTAGTTCTGCCAAAGCAGAAACGAAAAATGTGCTTTTCTTTATTTGTTTCTTTGGGGTTTTTTTAGTTTTCTTTCATCCCCTCTTTCATGCAGTGGTAGTCACAACACAGTTGAAAAGTCTGGGTTCCTTTCAGAGCTGTGATGGACAAAGAAGGTGGCCAGTCACAGGTCCTGAGTGACCCCTTCAGCCCATTTAAGGGACTTGGTCAGATCCCTGCTGGTAATTAATTTGCAGTGCTGCTGTTTCTTAGATCAAGTGAGTAACATATTCCCAGGCATTTAACTTACCTTCTTCCTCAGCAAGAAATTAGTGTTGTTAAACAGGATTGCTGTCCCTGGTGAGCCCTTTGAAAGAAGGCTAATAAGTTAGTTTTTCATCAGAAATGCACTTCCCTGTGCTGCCATTTAAGATCTTTTTTGTAGGAAATGCTTCCAGCAATGCAAGTTACAACTGAGAATCATTCAGTTTTTAGTAATTGTTACAACAGTTTGGTCTCATCTCCTGCGTAGCATGGGACATAGGAACCCTTGCTCTATGTTGACTACAAAATCTCAGTCTGAATAGAAGCCAATTTTGTGATGGTATCACAAGATGAAGTCTTGCCACTTTTTGTGTGATTTTCAGTGTTTTTTGTCCTGAGAAGCCCAGACTATCAGAGCATTCAACAAATGGTGTTATTGTGTTTCTACAGAAAATGTTGTCGTCTTATTCTGACTTTGACAAAACCCCAGACCTTCCTCTATGACATTTCACTGAAGTTAAAAGCTCACATCCCTGGCTTTTTTTCACCAAATATACACCTATTCTTTGTCAGTCAGCGAGGGTTGCCGTGTGCTATCATTCTAATATTTGTATTCTATGCTGCATTGCCAGGGTCAGCAATGAAATGTGATTATCTTGGGATCTAATGCAATAGTTTCCTGCCTCCTGTAATTCTCACAGTGGCTCAGACATTTAACCTTTTCACCCCTTGGGACTGGCCTCATAATAAATATACTGCTATGACAGCAGAGCTGTCTCGATTGTTTGTATTTCTAAGAAGTCAGGTATTTTAAACACTTGGACATTTTGCTTTTCTTTTAATTCACCCAAATAATGGTTTGATGGTTTGTGTTTTTTTTTGAGCACAGCTTAACAAACCTAGCATGTGTACAATTTGAGTCTTAGTGTCTATGTGTGTTTTAGTGTCATAAATTGCAGTATGCCAGGTATTATCTGGAAGAACTTTTAAAGGCAAGGAATTTTTAAAGGAATTCAAATATCTTCTGTTATACTACAAGATTATTTCTTTTCTTTGGCCCATTTTCCATTATCTTTATCACCTGTCTTTAGAACATTTGGTGGACTTTAGCCAAGATGTGGCTGTGATGAGGTTCTGGATCCTTAATTTCTCTTTCCTTTATTACTGTTCCTTTGATGTCTCTGGGCACAGTTTCATCATGTGCTGTGTTTCTCAGCTGTGAGATGACAGTGCTGCCCCAGATGAGCCATAACATGCTCCTGCCAAATAGACCTGCATGAATTTACTTGGAGCGTGGTTTTAAAAGGTTAAAATTGTAGCTAAGGGTTAGAAGCAATTTGTATTGATTAGAATGCAAGGTAGAAAAATAGAAGATAAGTTAATGATTATTAGATGTTTAAGCTTGAGCTAAGTGTTGTATTATTTGCCATTATACTCTTGTTTTAAGTTTTGTTTCTAGAATAAATGAACTGTCATCAAAGCAAATTAACAGAACCAAGAACAGCACCTGGGTTTCATAATAATTAATCAAAAGTAGGGGATCTTGGGCTGTACCAGCAGGTCATGAAGGCCTGCCAACAGCAGGAAGGTGCAGAGGTCACTGTGAGGAAGACATTCCTGACTTCATCCTTCAGGAGCACTGACCCAACTGGAGCCCAGCGACCCAACTGCAGAGAGGAACTGCGCAGGCGGGAAGGACGAACGATCCCGTTGGGATCCAGAGCGGGGAGTGGGAGCTGCTGGGCTCACACAGATGTAGGGCATGTAAAACTCTGGGTAATAAATAGGGAGGGGAGAACCTTGTACTTCGCTGGCCTGTCTTTAGGGGGCTGCTCCCATGCCACCCACCAGTGCCTGAATAAACAGAAATATACACAGCACTTTCTAACTTCAGTTAGTTAGAAGGCATTTTGTCCATGAATACTGAGATTTAATGAATCACGTGTTAGTAAAAATGGATTGAGTAAACTTAAAAAACCCCCAATGAGATGCTATTTTCAAAGCAGTTTAAGAGTTCTGGGCAGTCTTCTAAATAAAAAAAAAAAGTTACCAAAAATTGGTAAAAAGAACTCCTTAACACCAGTGTAGCATTAAAAAGCAGGAATTCTTTATTCAGTACTGGATGCACGAGGGAATATTTCCTCTGCAATATTGTGTATGCTGAGGACAGAAAAGGCTCCTGTTCCTGTATTATTTTTTACATACATATTCATAGGTTTTCCCAGAAGGAACATTCCTATGATAATGATTTCCCCAGAGTCATTGGCATATCCTCCTCCCACTGGCACAGGTATTCCCTTTTCCCAGGGATCCCTCCAGTGGTTCCTGGTGGTTGGTGACCCTGAAGTTATACTTGGACTGCCCCATGAACTCAGAGCTGCTTTCCAAATTAGGAGAAAAGTTGGCATAACTGGTGTAGTGCATTATTTTGTGGGTCCTTAGATAGGTGACGTGTAGTTTCTTACTCCTTTCCTTGGGTAATGTTTATCATAGTTTTGGTTGTATGGTTCCATAGGCTAATGATTTGGCAAATTGATTGTTTTATTAACCCATGAGGTGCAAGCAATTCTTCATCTGGCAATAAATCAATCTCCATCTTGGAGTGTTTTGAAATCCCCAGCACTGGTGTGTGTGCATGTAAATACACAGCACAGCATCTTTGTGCTCTTTCTGTCATAAGCAGCAGAGTCATGATGCCTTAAGTTCATTATTTTTCTTTGAGTTCTGTCCTAATCATTTTTTTTTCCCAGAAATCTAGCACTATAAATCTGAGTTCTCCATATGGACAGCCTTTTAAATTTGCATTGGGGCAAAACTGTATGGTAACATTATATTAGAAATTCATGAGAAATAGTTCATTGCATTCTTCTTTCCTTGATTTTTCCTTTTAAGCCGTGCTAAGTGGTGAAGTTTGACTAAAATTTCATCTGCACAGATTTTATATGAAGTTACCACCGTTTCTCAAAGTCTGGCTTACAGATTGCCAACAGTAAAGGTTGTTGTGACTATATTTTGACTCTGTGGAATGTCTGTGAATTGCAAAAGAAGTGTGTTGTTTGATGGCACTGTGTATTTTCACTTAGTGCTTCTTTTCCTAATAATGTGTGTTCCCTACAAATTAACTCAGTAGATGTGCTGCAGTTCAGAGGTTCAAATTTAAGACAAACAGACAAGAAACTATCAAATCTCTCAGGAACTGCCTCAAAGTGCAAGTCAGTAGGGAGCTCTTTGTCCCCTTCCAATGTAAAATACTTCAATTAACTGACATATCTTCCCAGTGTGGATTTGTCTGACACTCTCAAAAGGCTCTTTGTCTGTAAAGCAGTGAATTGAAAATGAGCATCCCTATATCCAAGCTTCATTCCTGTCAGGTGTCACGTTGTAATAGTGTTTTTTCATCTAAAGAATTATCAAATATGCTACAGTATAAATTGCAAATGTAGGTTTAAAATGTTTTTTCAGCAATGGAAGTGTTTCATAACACAGAGTATGAGAGGCTAACAATAAATGGAAATTGCTTCTAGATTGTTTTGAACTGAGGTGATCCTGGTTCTTTTGGGATCCAAGTAAGGAATAAAAACAGCCATTGGGTATCTGAGTTATCCAAAGACAGATGGGAATTATAGTGAGTGATAGCAATCTTGCATCCCTCCTGATGCTGTGGCTCTGGGTGAGCCCAGGATGGCACAGAGCATTCTGTGTCCCTTCCATCCATGGTGGGTCTTTCTGTTCACCTGGAATTCTTAGAGGGTCTTGTTCATAACACTTGTCCATCAATCACTGACAGTGGCCAAGTTTGGGAGATGAGCTTTACTTTGAAAAGTCTGCTGGATGATGTGCTCCACTATCTCCTATCAATAAAATGATAGTTCTTGTACAGGTGCACGTATTTCTAAGATGAGATGATGTAGATACATATCCTCACAACTGAGTATGTGCTGTACACACTGTACAATGTATGCACACTGATTTTTTGTGCTCTCATTATAATTCAGTGTGGAGCAGCCACGCAGCATCTGAGGCACACACAGGAGCAGGGCTGGTGGTTAGGCTGCTGTGCCAGGCTGGTGTGATGTGCCACACGTGTGAGAAGCAAGAAAGGCTGTGGGTCACTGACTCCAGAACAGAGTTTTCCAGCTTCAGCACCCACTACAACATTGGGGGATGAATTAAAACTTGTGAATTGTTAGCTGTGCTTTTGACAAAGTACTCTCTGTGCTGCCTGCCCAGTGAGCCAGTGTAGTTCCAGTAATATGAAGAGGTCTTACAGTGGGTCTTTAATGTTAGGGAAGTACAAAATTTTTATAAAAAAAAACCCCCTCATATCCCAATTGAGGCCAACCATTTCTGCTTCTGGAGACCTTATGGAGTGTGTAGGTGATGCTAATTTTACAGAATGAATCAGATGTCTGACTTAATACCTACCTGCCCTCCTTTTTATGCAGATTTCATTCTTTCACACTCTTACACATTCTTACTCTCAAGAACAAAGACATGTAGTCTTAGTGCACAAGTGGTCATATCAGGAGCATTTGTGTGATATGGCTCAGGGGACATTGGGTCCTTAACACGTGTCTTACTGCCTGGAAATGCCAAACTGGCTTTGTGCATTAGGAGTAGATGGTGGTTTTGATATCGTGCTTCATATTTTGTTTCATTCCTCCAGAAGAGCGAATTTTGCCGTTGTCTCTTCCTTTGTCTGGATATTTTATGGCTCCACTCCTGTTTTTCATTATCTTGACTCCTTATCTTTGGGTCAGTTTGTTCTTCCTTTGCTTTCACATGAAACCACATGTATGTTACTGTAGCAAATATCTGCTAATGTTCTTTTTAACCCCTGTTCTGCTGTTTCTTGTGTTGTGCGTGTGAGCACGTGTGCAGACATGTATAAATATGGGGTTTTTTTACCTCATTGGCACCAATACTAATAATTTTGTTATAAATCTCTTCAGAAAAGCAGGACACCATTGACCTACATTTGTAGGAGGTGTTGATATTTGCATTCTGCTGTTGCAGTTGTGCACATGGCCATCACCTCATGCTGCCGTGCTTTCCATGACACTTTGCTAAGTATGGAGCTCAGAGATGTGTGAAAGCTCCCTTTCTGGAAAAGAAAGGGACAGCTCCTGCAGCTGATGCCGCCACAGATCCAGCCAGCCAGCTAAGCATTCCCTCTCTGGCTGCTGACTGAGGTGTTCTCCTGTCTGTGCCGCTGATCCTCTGCTCCGTGCGCCGCCGGCCACGCTCCCGGGGATGGCTGTCGAGGGAGGAGGGAAGACTTCCCCTCTTTCGTGAAAAAGTGCTGTTGTCAAAAGCAAGGTTTTCTAGAGGGAAAATCCTGATGGTGCTGGGGAAGTAGTTTGAAAGCTTCTATGAAAATAAGACAGCTGCTGAAAGTGCTCAGATTGACAGGTTTTGCCGATTTTTCTAAAGTTTGTTGTTTAAGCTGTTGGTGATTTGCTGGCAACTTCCACGTGAGCAAATATAGTGAGGCAGAATACAGTATGTCATCCAGAAATAAATACCCAAGGGTAAAATCTGGGCTTCACTGAAGCCAATGAAATGCCTGGTTACTTTCTCAGTAGAACTAGATAAGCCATGGATGCTCAATTTTTGCATAGGCTTCTGCAGTTGTCTTACAGTCTGGAAGACAGGTCACTCTGAGACAAAGCTGCTGACAAAGCAGAAGTGCATTATTCTTTTAAACTTGTTATCCTTTGCAAATTGCTTACTGGGAGACAATGTATTTCACACATGGGAGTTTTCATCATCAGGCAGTATTATGTGTTTAACACTGTCAGGGAACAAGGCTGGGAAATACTTAAAATTTTCGTTGAGCTAACACAGGTCCATGCTATAAACTTGCCTGCGACCCTGGATGTTGCCTCTGATTCCTGGTTGCTTTGTGTGTGGTTTTCAAATCCCATTATTTTTGCAGCTGACTTCCTCTGTGTTCATGCAGGAAAAAGCAAGTAGCGTAGGGACACCTGAGCCCTTGGGCAAAAGCACAGGGAGAGCTGTGGCCGGACACATGGCTTGGCTTGCAGATTTCTTGCTTATAAAGCCAAATCTTTGTTGGACTACTGTCTTTTGCTTGTGTTGGGGTGACAAATGGGATCAGGCTGGAGCCCTGCTGCTCTTGGACAAGTAGGTGTGTAAGTGGACAGCATGGGGCGTGGTCTGCCTTCTTCAATTTGTCATTGGGTTGGCTTGAGGCAGACACGTCTGGTGTGGATGCAGTAGTGCTTGGAGGGGTGCCAGCTCATCTGCCTTCTCACACAAGCTCCTGTGTCAGACACATCCCTCTCTCCTCCTGAATAGATCTTCTGGTCAGTAGTGTACACCAAGTTCCTTTCATCACTGTTTCTGCGTTGGTTGGATAAGTGGGCAGGGTTGGTTTTTTTTTTTTTGGTTGGGTATTTTGGGTTTATTATTTATTTTTATTTTTATTATTTATTTTTCTTCTTAGCCGATGCAAAGTGAATTAAAGTTCTCTGAAGATTACAGTGGGACAGTTTATGGTAATCCCATTCTTTGAGTCTCACTTTTTTTGGAGTATTGAACAGGCCAGCTATTGTTGCTGTAACATGATTATCAGTACCACCATATACCTTCAAATATTACTTGTTCTAGTGCTGCCTTTTGATGGTCTTAAAATCCAGAGTCAAACACAGTTAGAAGGGAAAAAGGGATTTTCTCTGTGTTTATTTCAAGGATCCTTAGGTGCACCACGTCCAAGGTCGAATGCACCTCAATGCACCCCGCAATGCACACCCACCAAAGATCTGGTCTAACATTATAGGTCTCACTAATTAGCACATCTATCACAAATTCCCCAGTGAGAGGCTCAAATGAGCCCCCCTCCCTAAGGAACCTTCCCCTGGATGGTTCTATCTCAGTTCACAAAATGTGTTCTGGAGAGGACCTTGGGCTCTGGGCACACTGATCCCTGACTATGAAGTTTCTAAGCTGTTCAGTCTCCCAGCTTAACAAACAAGTCCAAGAATGGAGGCACAAAGCACTGAGAATACAGAAGTTGTAAAAAGGTATAAAAGAGGTTTAAAAGAAAAGGCAAAAAATCATCATGGCATCACTAGAGGCATGAAATTATCCAGCACTTGCAGTGAGCACCCAGCTGCAAGAGCATTCTGTGAAACAGTTGTGTGCCCTGCACTAATCAATGCCAATGGAAGCATAAGGTTCCCCATGGCAAGTCTGTGGCTGGCACCACTTTAATTAAACTTTCCTTTGAAAATAAGTGAGAGGTCTGTAATTTTGGCCTCTTGTTCTGAAGGGAGTGCTTTTATTTAGAGATTTTTCCAATTTACATTTTTAGGAGTTTCTATAAATGCCTGAAGCAGCAGAAATCTCTGCATAATCTTTCTCCTTTCAAACCTTTGGTTAAAAAGTTACTGTTCTAAAAGTTAACATTCTAAAAGCCTCCTGCCAGCTTATACTCCTGCTCCTGGAATTCCAGGAACTGGAATGTGGAGGTCTTTCCCTGCATTCCATTGTCCAGGGTACACTCTAAGTACAACTCTGATTGCTACACGCTGACATTAAGCGAGTCATGTATGTTCACAAGGAGAGAGTTTATTCTTATTAGTCACTTGTGGAGTAATCAGACCTGTTGTGCTGACAATTCACATAAAGAACTGCAGAAAATAGGAGTGTAAGTGTAGCCAGGCAAATTAAGGCTTTAAATTTAATGAGCATGATTACTCTAGTGGGATATACAGAAAACACATATTCTCTAAGTATAGTTGTTCATGAAATTCTTATTTTGGAAGACCTTTTTCTGCTCTGACTGCTGTAGGCCTAAGCCTCATCTTGCTTTGTTGCTATGACTTTGGTTTAGATCTCTGATTTCTCTGATATATGATTTGTATGAGTGCTACAATAAAAGTGGTTGAGAGTGCTGGTGTCACAAATAGGTAAAGCTTAAGGTCCCTTTATGCTCTTGGCATTAAAACTTCTTGTCTCTGTGTGCTCCATTTAAATAATATTTGTTACAGTAAAACCATGTTTGTCTTGTATTTGGTCATCTCCAATTTTAGACTGGTGTTGAAGACAACTAGAAAATGGCCAACCATGGCTCATAGGTCTTTCAACTGTATGGCTCCTGAGAAGTGTAGTGTCTGCTACAGCTCAGAGTTGCTCCCTGAATCATAATGGAATTTAGTTTGCAAGAGGTTCCTGAAGATGATCTTATCTGTCCCCTGATGGAAGTTCAAAGTTAAGTGGTGTTCAAGGTCTTGGCCCGCACAAGTTTTGAAAGTGTCCAAGGATGGAGGGCACACAGCCACTCTGGGCACTTATTTTGCTGCCATGCCACTCTCAAGGTGGATTTTCCTTTGTTCTTTGTGAATTTCTTTGGTTTCAGATTGTGATCTTGAATCCTGCCCTTTTCCTGTGCACTGCTGAGAAGGGTCTGACTCTCTTCTCTATTCCCCTTCAGTCCAGAAAAGACTGCAAGTAGGTCTCCCTTTTCCTAACTTTTTCTGCTTGTGCTGAACAAAAAACCCAGTTCCTTCTTCTCTTCTCTAGGGAGCCTTTCAGACACCCTTGAAATTCACTTTGCTTTCCTGCCTTCTGCTCTTCCAGGGCTGCTTGTTTCACTGGGCTGTTGTGACAATGATCCCTAAATAGTACCTCCTCTTAATTCTCACATTTAATTACAAAAACAATAGAAATCAGCCTCTTTAGATGTTCATGACTGTAATCAGTTCTCTTCCCATCTACTTGGCGACTGACTGAGGTAGACAAGCTATAAAGGCCTGTTTTGAACAAGATTGAGAAGCACAAAGAAGAGCAGAGCAAGTCTTTATGCTTGTCTCTAAATGTCACTCCAAGGATAATATGGTGCTGTTTTGGTTATCTGAGACCTTTCCTGTGGGTTTCAAAATTACCTTTAAAGGAGATAGGGCTTTTTGTTGTCCTCTGTGAAAATGCAGAGTGGAAATGCCCACTAATGTAGCTTCTAATTTCTTTTGTTTAAATGACAAAGAATTATTCTGAGCCTAAGCTTCTGCCTGAGAGTGAAATTTTACAGTGCTTTGAAGACAAGATTGTAACTATATTACTTGTTTTTTTAGTCATGGAGGGGAGCTTCCTGTTCTTGGAGAAGTAAATCCTTTATTTTGCTGCTTAGCAAAAATACCACCACTTACCTTACACTCAGAATCCAGTTCTGTTACCTGGGTTTTTTTTTTATAAATAGACTCATAGGGTGGTTTGGTTTGGAAGGGACCTTATTTTCTATTTAATTGCAAGAAAACAATAAGAAACATTAAAAGAAAAGGAGCTAAATAAAGTAGATGTGCTGTGGCTTCTAGGATATATGTAAATACAGCGAAGTGTTTTGCAGAAGAAGAATACCATTTCTTTCTGAATTTGAGACCAAATCCCAGAAGGCCTCCTAAAGTGAGGCCCAGCTAATTTAAAGCTTTCAGGTGATTCAGTAAGCAATGGGTTGTTTTCATTATTCACTACCGACTTTGCTTAGACCACTCCTAAAATGCTCTATAAATGTGCTCTGACTGTGGAATGTGAATTTACATATGGAGACCTAATGTGAAATAGCTATAATATCCCAGCAGGCTGGCAACTCTTAAAGAACTGGATTTTGGCACTCATTCTTTGCAGCTTTATTCAAGCAAGTACAGGAGACAGAATTGCAATTATTTCAGACATTTAATAGCAAAAGAGAAGAAAATCAGTTAGAAAAGCAAAAAAAAAAAAAAAAAAAAAAAAAAACAAAAACCCAAAAAAACCCCAAAAAGCAAACAAAACAAAACCAACAACAACAAAAGAAACCAAACCCAAGTCTTTGTAAAAATGAGATTTTGGTGCTTAACACAAATGTAATAGGCCTCCATGGAAGGCTGGTTTCATCTTTTCCTTCAGGCACATTTTGTTTAAAAAAATTAAAAAGTGTCTGACAGTCTTATGTGCTTGTTCTGGTAATGCTTCTATTGGTTTTAATTGAAATTTTGTAGTAGTTGGATGTTGTTCTGATAGTAATTTGTGCAAAATTGTAAGCCACCTTATGTTTCATTAACAAGGTGTGGATTATTTTGTTTATAGAAATAATTTAATTATTGGGCATAGGTATTTTGAACAAAGTGGCTTTAAAATTACCAACATGAAACTAATTAGTTGTGTTGTAGATAAGTGGTGCTCTTTGTTACAAGCTTCCCCATTCTTGTGTTTTCTGTGCCTGGAGGAAATGCTCAGGGCTGGGGAACTGAAATCCCCATCTAGAGTGCAGTTAAAGGCAATTAAATGGAAATTCTTATTCAGTCCTCCTCTTTCTGGATTGCAGATGAACAATTAAGGCTGGCATAGAATGTTCATTTTCATGGTAGTGCTTTCTTCTTGTCTACAGATATTTCCTAACCATCCCATTTAGGAGTGGTTTTGTTCCTTATTTATAAAAAGGCAGAGTGGTTGCCTGAGGCTTCACACATATTGATGGAAATCAGCACTCTCTGTGCTGGGACTGCAGAAGCATGGCCGGGTCTGTAGCTGAGCTGAATATAAATTTCTCAGTGTTTTCTGAAAGCTTTGTTGATTAGCATCTGATATATGAATTTCAAGTGGACTGTAGACACTGAAGGGATCCGCTGAGAGCAAACAGAAGCATCCACACTGTTCGTGCTTTTATCCAAATCTTCCTTGGGGAAAAGCCTGTGAATTGTTGACATTTGTCCTACTGCTCTACATCAGTAAATAGACTCAGCATTAGTTATGTTTTCCATGTACCTGATCTCCTCAGCATTTCTGGCATAGGTAAAACACCCATCACCTTGGCCTGCAAGTCCCTTTTGCAAGTGAAATCTCTCATGCAGATATTGACCTACGTGATTTTTATCATTGCACCAACATTTGCATTTTTATTGGAGAGGGTTGGATTAAGTAAGCTGGTGTTTGGAAATAAAGCTAAATGCTTTTTGCCTTTAGGTGGTAATAAAATAGCTTCTTCAAGTACCCTTTGTAGATGTCTCAGTTGCCTGTACTATGCTCACAGAATCACTAAGGCTGGAGAAGAACTCCAAGGTTGAGTCCAGGCTTTGTGCAAACACCACCATAGCACTGAGTGCCATGTCCAGTCATTTCTTAAGCACTTCCAAGGATGGTGATTCCACCACTCCCCTGGGCAGCCTGTGCCAATGCCTGACCACCCTTTCAGTGAAAAGATTCTTCTTGATGTCCAGTCTGACCCTCCCTGGCACAGCTTGGAGCTTTTCCTCTTGTCCTGTCATAACTATAGTATATTTTATTTCAGATCATGAATGGATCTATCCTAACATCCTTTTCACTGAGCAGCAGATACTGTCCTCTATGTTTTTCAAATGGGATGTTGAGGAACAGCTTCCTCAAGTATCTGTAGCATGAATTGAAATAAACCTGCTATTTAAAGTTTAATTTTCACCATTTTCAAAAGTCAGACTTTGTGCCTGAGAGCAAATAAAGAACCCCCAGTTTGTTAGCTTGCTTCATACTTGACTGCAAAACATTTAACCTTTTCTTTCCTGCAAGATGGGGCATATGAAGTAAAAGGTATGTTGTTATATTAAGGAAAAAAACCTCAAACACATAAAAATCCTATTCATCTTGTGTTCCATAGAGCATAAAACTGATCATCTTGAGTCTGGAAATTTTGAAAGGACAGGTGCTTAGCCAGTTGCTTGGGTATGATGGCATTTTGATAAATTATCTCATTCCTTTTGACTGGGGGACTGTTAAATGTAGGGACCTTGTTTGTTGTTCTGAGCTGAAAGCTAAATTAGTGATGAGATAGAAAGATGCTCAGTCTTCTGCCCCTGCAGAGGAGTTCAGTCTCCTGTTTTGCTGAACACAGGAGGAATCAGACAATCAGCTGTTTTCAGCTAGCCTGTCAACCCAGAAGTTCATGATCTAGTTTTCTTGCCTCTAAGCCCATGCTGATTCAGGCTGTGTTCTCAATCTGTTTTTGAGCTTTCAATCTGCTTCCCTGTGAGGGCTGTCCATCTCACATGCACCATCCCTATTAATTTTTTTCGTCTGTCATCATTAAGCATGCATCTGCCTGTGTTTTGATTGCAATGTGCCAACTATTTGCATTTGAAGTCTGTAATCACTTCAGTGTTGGCTTCCAGAAGGAAACCATTGACCTGTCTCAGCCATCTTAAATGATCATGAGGAGGTCATGCCAGCTGCATAAAGATTTAGTCTACATTATGACAAAATGTAGAGGCCTGAAACTTTCCCAGGTTTTAAGAAAGCAGATATAACATGCCCCGAGCCCATCAGCCACCTCTGCACAGGTGTTTTTTGCTGTTGCATTGCCAAGGAACGTGTTGGATTTACACTCAGTGCCACACCACAAGTTATGGAGGAGGCAGTTTTGTACCAACTGATTTTAAAGGAAGGTGCAGACCCTGCTCAGCTGCTGCTCCTCTGCACAGCCTTGCCTAGAGGGGATTTCCTCACAGACCTCTGTCTGCTGCTGATTGCTCCTTAGCAGAAAAATTTCAAAGGACCCGGAGTTTTTGTTAATTAATTTTGGGGAGAAAAAAATGTGTGTAGTGAGCTTAAAAAAATCTTTTCCAAGAGACACAGAATTGCAAGTGACTAAAGGAATATTTGGTGATAAATGGGCATTCAAGCTGTGCAGCAAAATAAGGCCTGTCCCTGATATTAACCCATAGCATTCCTAGCAAAGATTTCCATCTGTGATGCCATACTGACATTTGATTAGGAAATATGCTGCCCTTTTGGATAACCCAGGCTGTTTTTTTCCTGCTTTTGTGCTGTGAATGTGGAGGTAACTAATACATGATACATTCTGCTTTGCAGCAAGCTAGCAGCTCAAGTAGGTAATCATTGGAACTACTTCAATGCTGTTGCATTATGCATCAGAAAAAACTGCATTCAGTGTCAAAGCTATGAAGGTGGGCTTGCCTGATTGTCCCGATAGCAGTCAGGTCATGTTTTATTGCTTATTAATCATCCCAGACTAGAAGACTGAATTTCTGTGAAGTATTTCAGAATTGCAGCCCCAGGAGGTGATTAGTAAAAATGAAAGTCAAATTCAGGAATAGCAGTCTTCATTGCCTACTTATGTTTTTAACTGATCATTGAATGTGTGCTGCTTTCTACACCTAAATTAGAAATCCAGCTTCTCTTTTTCCTTTCTTTCTTGAAGTGCTAAATATAATTTTTGTTATAGACATCATTTTGTGTCGCTGCACGTTAGCTTTCTACTGCTGTTTATCATATAAATATGACATGTCTGGAACAGTCATATTTTTCTATTTTTCTTTTGCAAATCTGTGCCCATTTTGTTCCCAGCATTATTTCTGTCATGCTTGTTTGCTTGTGACTGTGGAATTTCCATCTGGGGTTATTTAGAGTTCAACAGTAAGTGGCTTTTTTCCTCTGAAGTTACACCTTTCTGCATGATCAAATTGACCTCTTTCTTGTGTGCACCCACTTCTACCATCCTTCATCATAACCTCAAATAGTGATCAGTATTTTGTTGTTTTCAAAGTTCAAATTTTAAGATGCCTGTAAAAAAAACCATTGTAGTGTTATAAAATTCTGAGGTCTCAGGATATAGATATACATATATATTTATATATATAGTTTAATGGTGTCTTGTTACTTGACTTTTACAGCCAATTTATAAAAAAAAAGTATCTTCTAACTCAATCAAGAACATCCTTTCAAGCAACATTTTGAGAGAATTGATGAGACCAGTGTAAGGTGAAAATCTGACTGGTCTCTGTTGGGACAGGCTTTGTCAAAGCAGTAAACTTGCCTCAGTCTTTGTAGCTGATTTAAGCTGTTGTGCTTACTCTGGGAGGGTGCTTCTCAAGGAGGCAGAAGCCCTGAAGGGCTACACAGCCCCTTCTGTGCCCAGACTTGAATCTGGAAGATGATGTACTTTGTCAGGAAAGCCCCACACTGTGATTACTGAAACCAAGAGCCACCAAGAGACCAGCAGTGATTTCTAAGTGGTTTTAATGAGGAGTCCCACCAAGCAGCACCATGCTGAAAAGAACAGTGGTAATTAACTGATACATCTGTATAGCACCTACTCAGAGTGATTGAGATCATTCTATGATTCTGTGAAAATACCAAGATCTTATTCAGTGGTGAATTCAGGGATCATCTGTGTAGTTCTTCCTCTCTCTCAGTGTCATATCATGTCAAAGGAAAGCTGTTTCTCCAGTCAGGCTTCCACAGCAAGCTGATATTCCCTCATATACACTACCATAGAATCTATTCAGCAAACCAGTTTGTATCCAGCACTTTCCCTAAATGCAAGAGAACTTCCTTTAACTTGCAGCCCAGGTAGTCACCTTCTCATGTGAGCACAGTTACTTGAAATATTCCACATCATAGCAAGGTTATAAGGTTTTATAGATAAGTACATGTATTAAGCAAATTACTAAAACATAAAATCAAAATAGAAACAAGTATTTGTCTACCAGCTGAAAAGTATTGATATGTGGTTTAATTGAAAAGTGATCAGTCTCATGGAAGACTTTGAGTGGGCATGTCTGGAAAGTTTAAACTTTTTGGTGTTCTGTACAGGCTAAGAAATAGAGAAGCAGGACTTTTTTCTAGCTTACAATTAAAAGATATTTCATATTTGTCTCCTTGTTGTATTGATCTGCATAATTACCATCAATATGGAAAATGGACTGTGATTGCTTCCTTTCTTCCCCTGATTTTTAGGTAGCAGTTTGAAAAAGAAATTAAATATCATTATAAGTGTGAGGTGGGACAGGCTAAAAGCTGGTACATGGTGGCTTGGCCATCAAAGAAATGAGGAAGAACTTCTTTACTGTGCAGGTGACTGAGCACTGGGACAGGTTGCTCAGAGTTTATGGAGCCTCCCTCACTGGAGATGCTCAAGAACCATCTGAACACAATCCTGTGCTATGTGCTCAGGGATGACCCTGCTTGAGCAGGGAGGTTGGACCAGATGAGCCACTGTGGTCCCTTCCAACCTGACCCATTCTGTGATACAGTAATGTTCAAATTTGGTTTCATAAAGAAAAAAGCTTATGTGTTTTCTGTACTCACAGGTACAAGGAAGCACGAAGCACACAGTAGTTTTCCACTATGCTATGCACCCTCCCCAAAATCTGTATTCTTAGCTCTTCTCAATCATCACACATGCTAAAAATGCACCTTCAAAGTGCAGCTCAGGAGAATCTGGTGTGCATCTGGAAGGCTATCATCACTGTGTACTGGTATTCAGCTGCAGCTCTCTCGTGGAGAGGGCTCCAGGTAACATTTATTCATGAGCTTCTCCATCCCTGCAACTCTTATCTGCTCTTCTGCTGAGTTTTGATTTTACCCCTGGAGAAGTGGCCTTTACATTTGTCTTGTAGGGTCTTTATTGGACTGGTGCTTTTTGCTCAGTTTTAACCTAGGAACAGTGAGCTGTTGAATGCAAGTATGTAGAGTAAGATAATTTATTAGCAGGGTTCCCAAAACAGTTGTCTTAGATTCACAGATATCAGTGCCTAACCGTTTCATTAAATTGAATTTTTTGTTATTTGGAAAATCCTATTTGGCAAGTTGCTGACACTTGCTGTTTCAGTAACTTACAGCTTTTTGAGAAGACAGCTGGGTTAATACATTATTGAATATTTTTAGAATCCTTTAATGCTGAGTTCACAGGATTCTCCAAGTGAAGGAGTCTTAAAAGCTGAGAAGTTTTTGAAGAGAGTTTTACTTTGAAGTTTCCAAGGGGTTGCTTCAATTCTAGTGCCAGTAAAGCTTAGAATGTGTTCTGAAAGGCTATAAATAGCAGCAGCAGAACAATGGATTTAATTTGGCAAGTCTTATCGATGGGGAGGCAAAGGAGGCCACAGCTTACAGTGGGTACAAATGTATGCTGTGCTTTGTGGTTTTATGGAACTGGGTACAAATGAGGCTTTTAGGGATAATTTTTCACTGAAATAGCATGTTACCATGACTCAAATCTTTCTGTCATGTATTAGGAGAGAAAAATAAAAATGGTGGTCTTTCAGATGTGTTCACTTTGATTTAAGATATATGAGAGAACTTCTGCCTGTGTTGGGCTAAATACTCTTAATATTAGAAGCCTTCTTTTGTCTTTCTCTAGAATTAGGTCATGTCATTTTCAACCAAGTGTCTGTTTTTTTAAAGGTAATACACTCAAATCAGGTTTTGCTTTTATTTTACTTCATATATTATTTTATCGCTATTTTTACTTTCTTTTTGTGTGTCTATAATTTTATTACATTTTTTTTTTATTATTAGAGTATTTCTGGGTTCCCCCCCATCCAATTTTTCACAGTTAAATGATATCTCCAACATGTCTACTACAATGGCCAGTACTTTGGTTTCTTCCAGGTTGCTCTAGAGCAGTCAAAAATAACATCAGAAATTGTCACTGAGAAATACTGTCTTATTAAATTGATCAGTGTAAGCCAGTAACAAGAAGACTGAAAATTATCTCTATTTTCAGATGCTTCTCACACAGTTAACTATTTAGCAGAAGCAGGAAACACTGAGTATAAATAAAATAAAGGGGCTGACACACTCTGTGTTTAGCATCCCAGAGGTGTAGATGGCCACTGTTTGGCTACTCAGCTCCTATGTCTTTCTTCCAGCTTATAGGAACATTTTTTCCATACCAGGAGATCAGCTCCTATAAGAGAAGATTGTTGGAAATGGAAAGCAATTCAGAAAGATTTTCAGCTATTTCTGCTCCTTAAAGCAAAACAAGCGTAGGGCATTTATTTTGGTGGGACCAGAGAAGAAAGAGGTTGATGAATTATGGGCTGGCCTCGTGCAGGAGAGTTAAACACTGGTGCTAATGAATGGCCAGTTAGCAGAGCACCACCTTGATCTCAGTGGAGGCTGGCTGGATGGGGGCCATAAATCCCTGCTGCAAATGGGAGCAGCCTTTTTGCTGGCACACCAGGGGCAGGTAGAGAACCCACACAGAGTCCCGGGTCAGCTATCAATGCAGCAGGAGCTGGTTTAGTGGTTTTTTCCTGAGGCTTTTATATGTTAGTTCACAAAAAGCGTGTTAAATGGCGTAAAGTAATTGGTCCTCTGGCCATCCACCCCTCGAGGGGATTGGCCAAATTCTAAGCCATCCATTCCCAAATATTTTGCTAGTTAGAGCCATAACAATCTGGCAAAACAATCTGCAGGTGCAAGTGTTTACCAAAATGGTGACTTTGTTTCAGACAGCTTGCATGGGAAAGACAGAGTTCTCACAAAATGCTAGAGAGCTGAAGAAATTCACTGCTGAAGCTTTTTCAGCATCCACACATTCTCAAGATTCTTCATTTCAGCTGGGTGGGTGGTGGCCCTCAGCTGCTGGGATGCTGCTAAGGCAGTGTTTGTTGGGCTGGGGTTTGGGATTTGCAGATCTGTCCCATTCCCACTGGCTATGAGGCTGCTTGTTACTGTTGATAATTGTTCCAGGGCTTCAGCAGGTTTTTACTCTGCTGTTTTCTCCTTGCAGGCTTTTGGACAGTCCTTCTCTGTTCACCGCAAAGTGGCCGAAGATGGCGAAACACGGGAAGAGACTCTTCTCCAGGAGTCTGCATCAAAGGAAGCCTACTACCTTGGGAAGATTTTGGAAATGCAGAATGAGCTCAAGCAGAGCAGGGCTGTGGTCACCAACGTTCAGGCAGAGAATGAGAGGCTCACTGCTATTGTCCAAGACTTGAAAGAGGTAAATGGGGCTGAATTTCCTTAGGGTGTCATGGATAACGTGACTCTGAGTAAAGAAAATATTACAGGAAGTAAAAATGTTCACCTCCCAGCCTGTGATCTTCCCAGAAGCCACATGGCCTGAGAAGACTACAATTTAGAAAGAAGGAAATATAACTTTTGTTGTCTTTATACACCACCACCTTACAAATACAATAAAACCCAATTCAAGAAGCTATAATTTCCTAAGCACCCTTAACATTTTGCATTGTATTTTATAGTGCTGAATTTTACATAAACCCATTTTCTGTACACTTCTGGCATTTATGCAGCTCTCCTCTTTCCCAGCATTTACATAATGTCTCAGTTATTCAGGACTGCCTAGAATTAAATGAAGCTTTCACTTGTTTTCTTCTACTGTAAAGCAAAATTAAAATGCATGATCATATCTAGAAAATGGGAAACAGTAAGGAAGTCAAATGTACTTACTGACTATATGGGATGTTCAATAAGTTTGATGGAGAATTTAGTAATATGTAATAACTTGCCTTTTTCCCTCTGGAACCTGGAAGTTACAGAGTGTGCCAGAACTACTGCATGCAGGGGAAGGCAGCACTTGGAAATGAGCCCACATCTTCCCTGCATTCCCCCAGGAATGCTTAGACCATAGGGATTCTCCCCACTGCCCAGCTGCTGGAGGAGGTATATCTTATGTGATTCTGGAAAGTGATTATTTAATGCATTAATTTGTTAATATTAATGATTACCACATTTTCTGTAGTTGAATGGAATGGCATCCTTTCCTACAGAAAGCCCTGGAACTGACTCCTTTACTCCCCTTGAACATTCTTATTTAATGGTTGTACTGGGCTTGCCCATAATACAGATCAGGTTTCAGGAAGAAGTACATACATGGCATTTGTTCACATATTCCAATTAAAATATGCCATTGTAATTGCTGTTGCAGTGGTTAACAAAAGAAAATCAAATAGATTTTAATTTTTTTTGGATCTACTTGTCCTGAAATCCTATCCTAAAGTTGTCTTGGTGGCAGACAGCCAGCTGCTGGTTTAGCTGACAGGTCCTTATGACTTGGGGTTCAGACACAAATGAACAACCAAGTTAGAGAAAATACACACTTGTCTTTGTACTCGATCCTTTTCCTCTGGGATCTCCTTGGGATTCCTTCAAATGCACATCTCCCTTCCATTTCCTCTCATGGTTATTGATCTGTAATTTGTTCAGGAGGCAGTGTCAGTACCTGTCCTCCCTGGAATATTGATTGTCCTCATTTCCTTGGAGATAACAGAAGCCCCTAGTGTGAAGCCAGCTGCAATTATTTTCTGCTCTAATGGTAAATAGAAACAAGCCATAGTAGTTAATTAAAGTGCAATAAAGGAGTTCACTTGAATAAAAATAAGGCTGATGAACTGATAGTTATTATTAAGATGGTGTTGTACCCTGAGTATCAAGTCCTTGACTACGTGGAACTTTTATTTTGTCTTACTACAATCAGTGTATTTAAACATAAATGGGATAAGTGCAGTCAGTTCATTACACCACAGGCTATTATGATTAATTACTTGAATAATAATAAGAGATAGAAGGTGATTGCCACTTACTTCGGGCCCTTTGTGATCTTTTCACACTGAATTATGCTGGTATTTCACCTTGTGCTCAGAGGAGTCTCACCCTTGTACCCAGCCTGGTATCCCTTGGTCCTTTGGCTGTGATGTCCAAGTTGCTGCTGCAATGAGATGACCTTGTCCTGTAAGAGTTTATGAATTTTGTCTGCTTCGTTCTGCTCCCTGCAAGTAGGAAAAAGCAGGCTAAACTTACTCCAAATCTTGACAGCTACAAAGGTGAGGAAAAAAAGCATGAAGTGTCTGGGATGTTTTGGGGTAAAGTCGGAATTAGATGCTGCCGTGGGTGGATTGCTACAACGAGGAAGCAGTTTGTCTCTTTAGGTAGTAAATTTGCAAATCTAATTAGAGAAAAAAATGAAAGAAAAAAAGATGATCTTCAAGTGGGCCTTTGTACTGAGTGATGCAGAGATAGATTGGTAGATTCTGGGCATGAGTTACCTGATTGCATCCTGTCTTCTCCCCTCCCTGCCCACTACCTCTTTCCCTCAAGAAAAACATGCTTTATAGTTGTTTTTAAGCCTTAATAAGACATCTTATAAACTAAACAAACAAGCAAAAAAAAAATCATTCTTTTCTCCTCCAGTCTTAATATAAAGGTTTGAGTAACTGCTGTGTGGTTCTGGGAAGAGTGTTTTTGCATGGATTCCAGAAATGTGTGGTAGTTTCTCCATGCACTCAGCCACTTAGGACACTGAAGACTGATAGGTAGGTTTTCAAAAAATGACCTCTGTTATTGGTATTGCCTTCCTAAATAATACCCTCAGTGCTTCTCCACTCCCCAGCCTGTCATGGGAGTTATCTGATGAATACATTCTGCTCTCTGAATTTCCACAGGAATCCATTGTCATATGAATGTGTACAAGCATTTTCTGAGCCATCAGAATACACTCACATGAATGCTGATGGCTTTTAGGAACCCTGGGAATTCCATGGCCCAGAGTTTAAAAATTCATACATTTTAGCAAGTATCTGCCTTACAGTCACAGCTGGTGTCTGCAGGGCAGCCTGACCTGGATCTCCCTTGCTCTAAGAGATGGGACACAGCTTGATGCAAGCAAAAGCCATTTATTGTTCCTACAGCATGGCTTAAATACTCTTACAGCCTTCAGACGAAACTTTCCACTACCTCAGTGAAAACCACAACATTCATGTTTCCTAGCAACATTGATTAGCTACCATCTTGCATGATTTCTCTGAGGCAATGTAATACTTAGCATTCCTTCTACTTTCTGCAAGTTCTTGTTTGCTGTTCCCAGGGCTTGTGGCCCACTAAGGTTGAAATGTCCACCTTGCTTACCAACTCTGCACAACTTTCTGCTCAACTTCCAGCTGTCTCTCCATAGGTATCAGGCTCAGGTCTCTGGAGATTATGCATCTCAGACTGCAAAAACAAACAAACTGATTTCAGTACCCATACCTTGAAAAGGATTATTTTTTAAAGAACTTAATCAGATGTTTCACCCTGATGGGGAATGAGGAACCAAGAATTTCTGTAGGTAGATAGCTTCCCACTTCATGTTAAAATGATTCAAAGAGTAAAACACCACCAGCTTTATTTTTGATCTAATAAAAATCCTTAGAGTGTTGGATAGGAGTCTTATTAAGTATCACCTAACTAAATAAAATATACACTTTGGAAAGCTGGTAGATTTTCTTCTCCCACCAAGACCTCACTTAGGGAATGTAGGCTGTTTAATCCGAGGCAAGAATATACAGATTTTAAAACTGAGGCCAGAGAGATAATATTTTGACAGTCAGAGACCAGATTAACACAATTTGTTATGTTGGGCATTACACAGATTATGGTAGATGGCCTTTCTTTATGAAGAGATCATTATGGTTGTTTGATCATGTAACCTTCTCTAACAGTGTATGGATTGCCCTCATTTATTATAAACACTAAAGAAATACTTTTCTTAAGAAACATCTTTTAAAAATACAACCTTTCATCCTTTTCTGATTTTCTGGAATCTGTTTTTCTCCTGTTTAAAAGCACTGCTCACTTACAGTTGGGAGATGAGTAACTTTCTTCCCATTTGTGCCACTGAAATATCTTTTCTTATGGTGACGATAAGCCCTTTATAGGCACATAAAGATGAAATCACTACCTTGAGAAGCTGATAGCTGACAGAGGTGGTTATGAGAGCCCAGATGACCTAGCTCAGAAGCTGGAGTAAGCTCTCTACCCACAGACAGGAAATCTCCATATAGAGGTGATGATCAAGGGAAGGCCAGATACCCTGGAGCTCACCATCTGGCTCAAAACAGGTGGCAGCTGTAGGGGAAAGAGAATGAGGCAAAGATGAAGCAGGTAAGACTGCAGAAAATGGAGATAAAGAGGAATGGTACAGTTCAAGTTTTGTAGGTGTTATGAGACTAGGCTGAGGATTGGTTTGGGGTGGGGAGGTGAATGTTTTGGTGTCTGAAGGGGCTGGCAGGTATGGATCAGCTCTTTCTTCCCATTAAGACTAGTGAAAATGAGAAAGCCAGGAAGAAAAGGGTTAAAACTCATGGGCTCTCTGCTAAAAGTCACTGCAGCAACTGCAGGGATTGCAGAAAGAAATCAGCACCTGGGTACCTGCAGTCTGTGAGATAACAGATGAACAGGGAGCTTCATGTGGTGACAATATTAATGGGACATGGAAACAGCACACACCTGGGCTTCGGGAGGGCAAAACCAGGAATGAGGGCAGTGGAAGAGTGGGTGGAGGGAAAAATGCAGATTTGTGATGTTTTATTTGCTACAAGCAGGTGAAAAAGTGTCTAAGGTGAAGTTGTGCAGCCCCATTGCCCTTGAAATCCGTCGCTAAACATTTATTCACTTCAGCAGTACAAAATCTTGCAGTTCATGCTAATCAGAAAATGTATGGGCATGGTAGCATGTATTTTTTTGAGGGGAACTAATGTTTGAAAAACAAAAAAAATTTACAGTCATTGTCTTCAAGTTGACTTTCCTCTAAAAGATTCCTCTAAAAAGAACCAGGCTTTTAATATTAAATGTGGCTTAAATCATAATTGGGTGTTTCCTATTTAAAAATTACAGTTTTTCAATCTGAAAAAATAAGGTTTTTCTCATTTTATAATTTTGAGTAAAGCCTAAAACCTTTAAATGTGAGCACATATGTAGTCAATACCCTGTCATGGTGTAACCAGGGCAAACACACCAGTTTCAGATTCTTGTTTTGCTGCTCTGCATTTAGATTTGGGTACAGTGTGCATTATACATAGTGTTGGATGTCTTTAAATCCTTTGTACATTCAATTGTCATCTACTGCTGGAAGCTTCTGCAGACATTAGGTGCCTAAATTTCCACCTTTTGTAAAACTTTCTGTCCATCTAAAGGCTTGGCTTGGCCTGAGGTCTGTCACTACCCTGTTGCTGCATGTTGAGCACTGCTGTAGGAGATACTGGGATCTGCCAAGGAGAGGTTTCCCAGCTCACCTCCTCGCCCTTGCACTCTCTGGTTCTGTGATTGTGGTGAGGTTTGGGGCTCCAGTTTATTCTCTGTTGTAGGATTTGTTGAATGTACTTCTTTCTCTGGAGAAAGGGCCCTAGCAGTCAGCTGGCAGGTGCTCTTTGTTCTTCAGAGGAAGCTGTTCCATGTGGGTGGGTGATAGTATTTTGTGGGTCAGGGAGAGTGGGACCAAGCAAGCTGATGACAATGACTGTAGCCTAAAGGCTAAATCACTCCAGTGGGAATAGGGAGCAAGTTCTTGTCCCTATTTCAATTAATGCTGGATAAGAAATACTTAAATATTAATTGGGGCAGAGAGCAGAGCCCCAGCCACTCCCCTGTGAGGTGCAGCCCTCAGTAAAGGCTGTCTCCATCCCTCAGAGGAGCGTGGTCTGCAGCCTTTATCTCCCATGGCTGTGACCTAACTGAGGAGCTCTTGGAAGGAGGTAACTCTGGGTAACCAAGTGAGGTGACTTTTGCCAATTCCACATTGAAAAAAGCCAGCAAAGCTGAGTCTGGGAGAGGAATCACTGCTAGGAATGATGCACTGCAGGGAGCACCTTTTGGCTGCTTGGCTGTAGTGACAAAGCTAGTCAACTCTCTTCAGTTTTGTTAGCTTGCTTTTCTAGTAGTTGGCTAATTTTCTTCATGGTCAGAACAGGGAGCCTGTGACTGTGCTCTGGTGGTTACCCCAGAAAGTGAAGGGATTTAAGGGAGTGCAGTGTTGCCTCTGACCATGCAGCATCCTTACATGATCTACAAGCACCCCATACATCACTGCAGGCTCAGAAGACCGTGGCTGGAAAGCTGCCTGATGGGAAAGGGGTGCTGGTTGGCAGCAGCTGAACACAAAGTGTGTGCCCAGGTGGCCAAGAAGGCCAGTGGCATCCTGGCTTGTGTCAGCAATGGTGTGGCCAGCAGGACCAAGGCAGTGGTTGTTCCCCAGTACTCAGCATTTGTGAGGCTGTCTGAGAGTGTCAGAGGTGTCTGAGAAATAAAGTGGAGCTGGGTGTGATAGAGAGATGGCAGAACTGTTCCTCCTGTCAGGAGAGTGCTCACATGGCAATTCAGGGCATTATTAGCATTAGTCAGTAAGAGTTGACAGTATTTACTTTTCTTTGTTTTGAAAGCTACTGTCAGCTGGGTAGAACCAGCTCTAAATTAGGCTGATAATATGAATGTGGTTCTTTGCCCAGTGTGAGGTGTTTTTATTTTCTCTCTCCTGTATTTAGAAAACCCCGCCATAGGGAGCTTCTGCCAGGCTGCCCTCGGAAATGTTTTTCCCTCTTTAGATGACAGTGCCAATGGGTGATTTTTTTTGCCTTAAGAGGCTGCAAAGTTTACTAAAAATATATTGTTTCCTTCTACTTTCAGGAAAAATTTCAGAGGGAGCTTAATCTAAAACAGTGCCTGTTAAATGGTTTCCTTTACTCTGTACGTGTACTTTCCCTGTTTCCCTGTTTCCCTGGTAGGACTTCTGAAAAGAAACAAAATTATTTTCTTTGTCTTGTAGACAGAAAAATATAGCAAGCTGTGACTTTTAGTCCTACCAAATCTCTCTTCATGCTGTGAAATTAATGGGTATACTAATAGACTGATGCTGTCTCTCTGTCAGAGAAAGAGCTTTGAGCATAGGCAGCAAGACCACTGTCAACTGCTTCTGAGTGTCCTTATTAACAGACAAAGATTTAATTACAAATCTGCTATTCAACTCCATCTTCCTACTTAGCTACCACCAAACACTTTGTCTGGGTTCTTGCTTCACAATTTGGCTGACAAACCACTCGGTGAATCCAAAGGTGGTTGTGGTAAGATTCACCTTTTGGTTTCCTGAAAAGTGGTTTATAATCCTAAATTGTTGTAATCACTCATAAGATGGTTGTGTTTCCAAGTTCATATTCCCCATAAGCACCAACTGTAATAGCATAGGAGGGTCAAGAGCTCAGGATAAATACATTTTGTTGTGGCACTGTTTTCTTAGGGTAACCATCAGCTTGTTGTTCTGCTGTTCTTACCCTCAAATATACTTGCAAGCCACCAAAAGCATCTTTGAGTGGTTGTTTCCTGTTAATGAGCCCAAACCAAGATTTTGGACACAAATTTGGGATTTGACACATTCATGACACTGTTTTCTTTGGCAAGGGTCAGGCATTTAGCTCTGCTGGGAATAACAGAGCCAAACAATGGACACTGGGGAGGTCAAAAAAAGGCCAAGTGGGATAATGGAGCATAACCAAGGGACTGTCGCACAAATACAGAGTGCCTTATTAAAAATACTCAAATTCACAGCTCCTTCTTTCAGAAAAGGGGCCTCAAATAGCAGATGAAAGAGGGTGTGCTTTCAGCTGCCCGTGGTAATCTCCGGGCAGCAATTAATCAAATCGGGATCTGGCAGTGCTGGTTCTTATGTAAGTTCTTGGGAAGAATGACCCCTTATTTGAGCCGAGGTGGTGCCAAGCCCCTCCTTGTGCAGGCTACTGAGTGAGCACGTGCTGAGAGGACAGCTCTGGAAGCCAGAGGTGTTACCTGGGTTTAAAGAAGAGTGAGTCAAATTTCATGGAATATTGGGCCACCAGTGCTGCCGCTCCCTGCAGATCCAGTCCCAGTGCCCAGGGCTGCTAGGGGATGCCAGGGAAAGCATCTTCACATAACACCCCTGTTTCTCAGGTACCACACACCAGTGGCTGCTTGGGTGTTGGGCTAGCAGCTCTCTGAACTTGTCAAAAATTTTTTTTTTTTTTTCTCTGTGGCCTCTGCATTTTTAAAATGCAGAATTTTTCTGCCTTGCTTTTGTTTCTAGATGAGGAAGCCCTCTTAAGGACTTCTTGTGCTGACTCATTCTTTTCGGTATTAATTTGCTGGTTAAAAATAACTTGGGCTTTTGTCTATTCAAGTGGTGTGTGGAGTAAGATGTTTTTTGGCAGTGCTGGGATTAGCTGTGTTGCCAGTTTTTATAGAATCCTTGCAATGTGATCTGGACTCTCAGGAGCAAGAGCCCAGGAGCTGTGTTGGCTTGTACCTTGTGACTTCATTCATTTGCCTGGGATTAAGTGGGAAAGGAAGAATACCCTTGGTGCCAGACTTTCTGAAACTTGGGTCCAAAAGCTTCAGCAGCCTGCCAGATAAAGTAAAGGCATAAGGAGAAGGAGAAATTTTTGCTGAAAGTCCTCACGGCCTGAGTGCATAAGCAAATAGAGCATAAATTGTGGTGACATGCGTCACTGATAATGAATATTAAACAATGAATGAAGGTAAGTTTGTTGCCCATGTTCCAATTAATTTTCTTTGATTTTTCTTTTAATATCCTGAGCAGTTTTCAATTAAAAAAAAAAAAAAAGATAGTTAAAGGTTCCCTGAGAGACTAATGTTGTTATTCCCAGTCATTAAGGGTTAGATGTGCCTGGTAATTGTTGAATGTTTTATGCCTTCAGTACTCTTTGGGATCAGGACAGGAATCTGGATGTGTTCCCAGCAATCAGTACACAACTGGTGTGGTCACATTTCTCTTCTCCTGGGAATTCACACATGCACTGTAGCCCTGCATGATTGTACCTTCTGCTGCTGATTTTCTCCTGTTCCCTGCATGTGGATGCATTGCTGCCTGTTCTCCTTCCTCCTGAACCTTTTTGCTCATTATCAAGCAGTACAGAATGGATGGCACTGACTGGTCCTTGGTTCAGAGATGAGATCCACCAAACAAAACTGAAAAACCTCATGATCTCTACTGGAGCTGTGATTAGTGCTTGGACCTTGAGGGAAACTCAGGGGTGCTAATCATATGTGGACAATAATTACCAACCAAGGTGCTTGAGCTTTAACATCTGCTCTTATTTGTTCAAAACCCACATTTATTTTCAGTCTATTTTTTTTTCTTGTCTTTTAATCAATACCGATTTATTTGTAAGGGTTTCTCCTGGGATTTAATAGGTAATTTGGGGAAATGGGATTTACCTTTTCCTGGGGCTATGTCTTGGCTGCCAGGACATGGAGCATTGCCTGTGACCTGACCCCAGAAGTGCATGATTTGCGAGGTGCAATCAGAGTGAGATGGAGCAAAACACATCTAATTTATGCCTTTGGATAGTTAGCAGCTACTAAAGAGAGTTTTGGCAAAAATCCCCTACCAAACAAAATGAAAGAAACTGCATAAAATCAAAACCTGTGAAACCCTGAAAAATGTAAGAAAAGTCAGCATCTTGGGGGTTTATATTTTGTGCTCTTTATGCTGTCATTTTCTCATTCAGGTTCATTCAGACTTCATCTTACAAAACTGAATCTGTGCTGTGTGGCAACATGAGGTGATCCTTAAACACAGCTCTCTGTGGGGCAGGTTCTTCTCTTCAGTTCCCCACTTCTGCCTCAAAACTCAAACTCATTACCAGTTTGTCATTGCTATGAAATCATTAATAAGTTCTTGGCTCCCATCATCCGCACTAATTGTGCTTTCTACAACAAACTCTGTCCTCAAGGGGAACATTTATAAGAGGAAGGTGACAGAAGGGTGAACAGCAAGAGCCTCAAATATGCCACCTCTTTTTCTCCCTTTGCCCTTAGTACAATGTATGAGACAAGCTGGTTATTTTTAGTTATTCTCAACAGTCAGTGCCAGTCAGCATCCAGGAGGTGGGCAGCAAGTCAGGCAGAGGTCAGACAGTGTTATCACCCTTTCATTGTGATGGTCAAATCCACTCTTAAGCTTCAGCATTGAGAGAAATGCACTTTTGCTGGCCAATGTTTTAGATGTGTACGTGCAGATGCTCATACATAATCAGAGCTTGTCTGCTTCTATGATGTTATTGTTAAAAAAAAAAAAAAAAACCCAAACCCATTGGATAGGTAGGACTAGATATGAATGCAATTTTTGCCTTCACTGCTCATTCATTCTGCCTGTGTAGCCTTTCCTGTCCTCCTGAAGCACAGTGTGTTGGCTGTTTCAGCTAAATGTGCCTTGAAGGCATCATCGTGGATCTGTGATTTTTCACTTCAGTGAAGGGTCTGCTCTGATACTTGTGGTCAACTCTACATGAAGAGTGGCTGTGGCATTACAGTGTCAGCTTAGAGTGGGGTGGGATAAAAATGGGTCATTTCCCACCAGCCCTGCACACCCAGTCACGGAAAGGGGATCCAGAGGCAATGCTCTTCACAAATGCAGCACTGTGAGGTTTGATACAGGGTTTTTTGCATGTGTTTCTTGGGTTCTCTTGTATCTTCTTTTCCCAAGGGAAGTGGTAGCACAACAGCAGTGAGAAGATAGAGGGTTCTGGTTCTTTACTTAGTAGCATAAAATGTCAAGGGTGACATTCTGGTCAGTGTGGAGGAAGGAAAGTGTTTCTTTCACAAAGAGCTTCTCCCACGTGCTGTGTCTCTATGCCATCACCAGATGAGGCACGCAGAGAGCCACATAAGAAAAGCAGGGAAGGAAAAGTAAAAAATTCCAAGAAAAAGTTGTGGATGGGGATTGGTTGTCAAATAAATGGGAATATATTAAAGGGGAAAACTCAATTGTTTGGTCTCTATCAAGTCAGCAGCAAGGTTTCCTAAAGTCACTGTGGCTTGGCTTGCTCCAGAAATCTGAGAGGAAGAGGATGTCCTTGGCTTGTTGTCCAAGACAGAAATGCAGTGAGGAAGACAGACTGAACCTGCAGACCCCTTTGCAAGATGTTCATAGGCACTTTGTAAAGCTGGAGCTCACCTTGTTTGGCAGCACTTCCAACTCCAGTTCCATTTTACTTGTTAAGCAGATAAGACATAGCTATAGATGTAGATTTATGTGATTGGTGGTGTTTTGATATTAATTTTATTGAAGATCTTTGAGCCATCATCAGAATATTTTGGTTTTGGAGGCTGGGATGTACAGCTGTTTTTCATGCAACTTGGTTTGCCAGTGGTGATTTGAAGTCAGCCCTTTGACAGCTTTCATGTATTTTTTTTGCATTGTTTTATGCTTTTATCCATTGTAAGTGCTTTTGAAAAGCCAGTTATGAGTTTTATGTTACTACTTCTCTTGCCCTGTAGAATTTATGACTTACTCTTTCTTCCTTTTAACCTGACTACCTAAATTCTTCCCACCAAAGTTGTTGTGAGATGGAGCTTTATGCCAGAGTCATAACTGCCATAACTCTGTTTTAAAATAAATCACTTTATAGGCTATAAGTGAAATTGAACCTTAAATTGCTAATAGAATTTAAAAACATTTCTGTATTGTTAGTCCACTTGAAATTACATGAACTTCTTCAAGGGAAAGAAGTAATGACAGTGTGTGTTTTGAAGTTTAAAAAGTGAAAAATTTTAGAATATTAGGAAGGGAAAATAAAAATAGGGGGGGTCTCTAAAATGAGAAATGCACAAACTTGGTGGTGTTTCTGTTTAAGAAATCCTCCTCCTTGTAGCATGTTATCAAGAGTAATGAACTCTTGTTTTGTGGTCAGCTCTAACACAGGGCAGCTGCAGTACCTGCCTGGTGCTGAGTTCAGGCTGTGGGTTGCCTGGGTGAGCTAAGGACCAGTTTTCAGGAATTCAATGCATGCTGTTACCTAGCTGCTCAGAAAGGCAAGGAAATTTAACTCCCAGCTCAGCTTGAGCAGCATTTATGTAAATTAATCATTCTTTTACAGTACACTTTGGGGAAACATATTTCCTTATCGTACCCACTAAATGCATGTTACAAAATGAAATGCTGAAGTTCCCCTGCCACAGTCTACATTTTTCTTAGCTGCATTCAGAAATATCAAAGATACCTATTCTTTGCATAGTCAGAATAACCACTGCTACAGCCTCTGTAACTCTGTGCCTTGAGGCAGAAAGAGCCATGATCATCTATTTAAAGGCAGGATAGTTAGCAAAAAAAAGGTTGGATTTTGACTGCAGCTGGAAAGCTCCTTGCTTTTCAGCTGCAAGTTTGCAAATATATTGGAGATTATTTTCATCCCTGTTGTCATTTCATTTAAAATCCTGGCTATAACTCAGAGTGAACTGGAGAGATAATCTTTCTTTCCAAGAAGCAAATGCAAAGATTGGGTTATCATTCTGTTTCTCGTATCATATTGCACTGACCTCCTCCTCAGGGGTTGTAAGCAAGTCCAAGACATTAAAAACAAAATAGGCTGGTTTCTTCTTTATTACATTCCCCTGATTAAGGACATTTAGCCACAGCTATTTCTTTTCTGTGCAACACTGCAGCAAAACATATAAGCTACATGTGTTATAAGCTACACCATCTTGCAATACTTGCCTTATTACTGAAAGCTAAAACCACATGTGTTGAAGCATTTTTCTTTAACAGGGTTTTTTTTTAATGCTGAATTTTATAAGGGAATTACTCCTCTTAGTTGTGCCTTGTAATAGTGGAAGCAGCTCTGAGCATCATTCCCATCCACAGTCTGGAAGGTCAAGTTATTTTTAAATCTAGTGCTGCATCTGAGAAACAGTTCAGGGGCTATAAAGGTGTCATTCAGTGGGATGGTAAAATGGGTTGTGAAAACAGCAGTAAAGTGAAATACACACGTGTCACTTCCTCCACTGAAGCACATAATTCAGGGTCTGTTGGGGTGAGGAGCCATGTGCCTTCTCCTCTTCTGCCTTTCTCTTTCCATGTCCTGTCTGTAAGCCATTAGAGACTTCCATTATTTCAGCATGATTGGGGTTAACTTCTAAACACGATTTATTGCTGCTTTCTCTCATGAATACAGAGATGGAACTTGTGTTTTCAGCTAGGATATTCTCCAGCTAGATTGAGATTCTTTTTTCTTGCTGCAATTTTCAATTTATAGTGTGGGGTTTTATGGCACAGCCTTGATAGCCTGTTATTGTTCAGCCAAGATGGGGGGAAAAGTTAATTTGGTCAGAGAGAGATTGTATATGAAACAGACACTTTGATTTTGGTTTTAGGAAGCCCTTTCTTGTTCTCCAGAAGACAGATATTTTTAAAAAATTATTTAGCATTTTCATACAGTTAATATATTGCCTATTCAGACAATACCAATAAGCACTGAAGCATTCATCTGACCCTTCAGCAAAGTGCATCTGTAATATGAAGTGTCTCCCAACCTCCCCTTTCCTCCCATGCTGCAGCTCCTGCTGATGTGTGTGGCCTTCATGCAGCTGGCCAGCTGAACAGCAAGTCCATTGCAGCACCAGTATCCAGAATTTTCACATACCTTGGAGTGAGAAAGCTTTGCTGAAAGATAAAAATGTCATTTATTTAAAGAACTTCTGCAGCTGGATAAAGAATAAGCAAATTCTTTTAATAGCACAGATAGTTTTCCCAAGGTGAACATTTTTCTATACTTACCTACTTAATTTTTCTCAAAAGAGGCCTCAAACTTCCTTAAAAGCAAATTATTCATCATGTATAGTTGTCACACAGTCCAAGCCCCATCCCACCCCTTCTCTTAAATGCAGCCAGTTTTGAGATGTAGCTGTCCTGGGAGGTTTAACCGTGATGATGGAGATGTGTCTGGGTGTGCTGAGCTCCCTCGTGCATGGCTGGGCTTTCAGAGGGCACTGACTGCAAGAAATGTGGTCCTAGCAGAGGCTTCCTGTGCTGTGGAGTTGCTGGCTGGCAACACTTGGGGCTTATTTGAAGAGGATTTTTCTCCCAGAGGAGATGGATGAATTTCCTGTGGCTCCAGCGTGGCTTTTCTGGGAGTGGGTAAGCAGAGCAACAGTCGAGTTATGAGGGAACATGGATGTGAAAGAAAGCCAAAAGCACTAATAGAGCATCTTTCTTGATTAAGATAATAAACATTAAGAGGTTGTAGCTGGGCCTTGTCTCTGGATTGATGGGATTCTAGGCTTTTGTTTGTTTGTCAAGATCGCTGCTGTGTAAGGTAAGTAGGATTGGAATTGGTGTTTTTAGAGGTGCTAATAAAAAAAATAAACATTCAAAGCTGATTCCAGGTCTTCTTTTCAGCCAGGAAATGGCTTTTGCAGATGTCACTTGCTATTGTTTTTGAGTAGAGGGAGAACTGTAGGCATGTCTTCTCTTGTGGACTCAGACATCTTTTCTGTGCATCCCCTCCCAGGAGGAATGTCTCCTTTCCTTACTTGTGCATTATTGGCTTTCAGTCTATTTTACAGCCTTATACTTTGAATAATTTTGTGCCTTACTCAAGCTAGACACATGCATTTCAACTATTCTTGGTGTAAAAATAGCCTGAAGGCAAACTCAGGCAGGTACTGCATCTTCAACTTAATAGAGAAACTCCTTGTTCAGGGAATGCAGTGGTTATGCCCTCCAGCCCTGTGCCATTACAGAAAAATCACCATCCCTCAGCTTTGTGCACTTCTCCTGATACAAGGATGTTAAACCTCCCAGTTATTGTCAAAAAAATGTATGCAAGGTTTGCACTGGACCAAAGTTCTGCAGCACAGAAACCATTTCCAGCCTCCTAACATTGCAGGAGTTACCCCAGAAGGCTTTTTTTCCTGTAAGGTACAGCCAGCTGGCTACAAAAAGCCTCTTCCTTGGTGCCAGACCAGACTTGAGAAGCTCTGCTCCAGTCTGTGGTCTTATTGGACTTCTTCTTTTCTAATGTTCATGTGAGGGATAAGTTTTCGAGACCTTAAGTGCTTGTGCTTTTTTCTCCCCCCCTCTTTGACATCAGCTGAACTATATCTAGCATATATTTGTCTCATTGTTTGAAAATTGCTACTAAAAATTGCTACATGGTGCTGTTTAACCAAACATGTGCATGATGGCATGCTAAGTCAAAGGAAAAAGCAACCAGACCAACCCTCAGTGCTTCTCTTTTCCATTCTGTAGAACTGAATGAATTTTCTAGTGCTCTGTGTGCAACGCTTCACTTAGAGCTGACAAATGGAGTTTGTTAATGATAACAGTGATAAAACTAATTCTTTTTCTCTGAAAAGTCTCTGCTGTGCTCTGTAGGCAGGGAAGTGCTTCAGTAACTGCTGTAATTAAAACCTTTCTCCTTTGGAACATATGGCAGGATGGGATAAACAGGCAGGAAGAAGCGAGCTTTGTGTGAAACACAAAGTGGGAAAAAGTCCTTTGGTTGGAGATAGAAACAGTTTTATGAATTCCAAAAGTGCCCCAAACCAGCCATGGTTTGCCTTCTGTGACTAAGAGACTGGCTCCCTATAAATGCTGTCACACATGTTTTGGCTGGGCACACTAAGTGTGCTCTAAGCTTGTCTTTTTTAGGGGTAAGATGAAGGTGTATTTGCAGTTCAAGACAATCTTCTCCAAAAGAACACCCTGCCTACAAAGAAACCAAACCCAAGATAGTGTGCATGTAGTTCATATTTGTTCTGAATAGCTCTCTTTCAAAAAAAGAAAGCCCACAAATTAGCAGGAATGAGCTATCTCTGCATGGAATTTCCTTTTAGAACCACTAACATTAGCATGGTGGACAGTCTGTAAGCTTTGATTCCACAGGAAATGAAAAAAAAAATTGTCTCACCCTCAGAATGTTGTATTTTATAGGTGGGTAATTTTCTAATCTTATAGAAATGGTAAAGATCATCTTGATAAGCGAGCACTAGTGATGCCTGGTGCTGCCATCTGTTCAGCTCTCTGCCTACTTGGTGAGATAATTTAACCACTTTGTTCCTATAGCTCACATTTTTCTTATTCAAATGAGGGATAAAATACTGTGGAAATAAATTCTGCTTGTGGTAACACCACTCTGTTTAACCAAGACATGTTTTGCCAATTTCCTACCTCTCCATATAAATGTATGCATTGTTTTGACTGCTAATAGAAAATCTGCACTGTTTTAAATGTGCTCTAATTTAAGGTGTATAATTTGTACAGATTTGTTGTCATGAGATGATTTTTTTTTCCCCCTTAATGGGATGTTGAGGCACTGAGGCTCAGGTCCCCATTTTCAGTAACTGGCCGCCCTCTTGCATTTTTTAGTTTCTTTGAGACTTGGTGATCTAGGTGAGATGATGGAGGAAGTTTGTGTTGCATCCTAAAGCTCACAAATTCCTGGGGTTCTCGTACCCCTAACTGAGGGATATTGCTTTCCCTACCCAAGGTTCAAAAATTGTAATTTTTTTTCCAGTGCTCCTGATATTGAAGAGCTTTTAACAGAGCTAATATGAACATGTGTGATTCTTCTTTATATATTGCAAAGACCCAGACTCTATCATGTAGCAATGTTCTTTCACATGTATTTTGTGTGCTTAAACATGGAAACCACTAGCAACACCCAGCACTCTCCCTGATGGAGTATTTAAAGAACCTCCCATCCTTTTTGGTTTGTTATTTGGTTATAGGATATTACAACTGCCTTTATTAAAGAAAGGGTTTTTTTTCACTTTAAGAAATCCCTTCTCCATAAACTCTTCTGTTTCCCTTCCCATGTACTTCCAAAGCTGTGTACCAATGCTAAACCCAAGTGTCTAATTGAGATTCTAGGCAGGAAAAATTGCATCGTTGGCTTTTGTTCTCCTGTGAAAGCCCCTACTAATGGAAACTGCCTTATATAAAACAGTCCCCTTTCACCTTGGAAAACAAAGAAGAGTTCCTGTCTGAAACAAGTGCTGTGGCATTTCAGTGTTTTCAAAGAGCTGTGCTGAGCTTTGTCCGGAGCCTTGACTGACCTTATCAGCTGGGTTCACACTCAGCCCTGGTGTGGGGATGTGATTCACACTCAGCCCCGGTGTTGGGCTGATGAAACCCGTGGTGCTGGCACAAGTGGGATTGTTTCTGAGCCATATCCCAGGGCTTTGTGCAGAGCCTGGCAGAGTTGGTGCCTGTCCTCAAGGCCAGTGCAAGCAAATAGCTGTGCCACAGGCTGGTGTAGGCTGTGGGACCTGCTGCCCTCATAGCCATCCCTCCCAGTCCTGCACACAGCAGAAACACAGAATCCTTTTCACTGCTCACCAGACTGGCAGTGTGTGAGAGCTCCCTACCTGAATTCTTCCCCTGATTGTCCTGGATTTGGGTCAGACTTAGGATTTCTGTATATAAGAAAGGGGATGATGGCATCAGGTATCTCTTAACCACAGTCTGTTACACCTGAGTGAAAGGTGGGAAGGGACTTGTGTTGTAGGGGAAAAATAAGATTTGCTTGTGATTAGTCAAGTTCTGACTGGTTTTGATTTATTACCCTTCATCTCAAGCAAACACTCAGGGCCTTGTCAACAGGAAAAAAAGACCTATTATGATATCTATGAGAGGAGATCTATCATATGTCATATAGATGATATTATGATTGACAGTTTCCACTGTATGCTTTTACTGTGGGTTGATTAACACACACTAGCAGGTATAGGTTAAAGTATGTATTCTCACCTGTGATCTCAAAGGGAAGGGAGAATTTGGGAGAAAATCCTAGTTTAAAAAAAAAAAAAAGGAATTTGATTGCCACAAGATGTCCTGAGGCTCGCTAAGATTATTTGAGACTGGTTTGTCTCTCTGTCCATGAGACAAACACAGTGACAGAGACTACTTCTGTCAGTCTGTTTGTGGTTTTTGTTATTGGGGTGTGGTATCTTCTTCCTTTTTAGCAAATTAAAAAAAATGGTCAAGATTGAGATATGAATGAATTTTATTGATCAGATTTGGCAAAGGATCAGCCTGCAAGATTAGTAATCTTTTTTATTTTCTTGCTACTTTGAATTTAGCTCTTAAACATTATTTATATATTTTTCATTAACCCCTGTTTTACCCAAATGGCAGATATTGGGGAGAAATGAATATTTGATGCAAGTTCAGCACTGATGCCTCTGTTGAGAAAATGTTGAATGAGAAGATTGGAGGGGCAAAAGAACAAAACATTTTGACAGTCTTTAGTGGGAAGAAAAATGACCAGAAATGGTAGAGAGAGCAAAAAGGGAATTGGTAGTGATGTTAGGCAGGGTGGGATGTTTTTATTGCTGAGTTTAGAACAAATCAGGGCAGGAAAAGCTTTCAGTACAATGTTTAGATTTAAGAAAAGCTGCACTGAAATTTCTCTGGGTCACCTAAACACTTCCCTGAGAGATGAGAAAAAAAGAAAATGAAAGTCTGTTTGGAATGGGGATGTTTAGTTTTGCTGGAACTCTGCCTTCTCTGTTGGGAAACGAGCAGGCCTACTCTGAAATATGTAGCTTACTGAGTAAAAGCAGTTTCTAAATAAAACAGATTGGTCAGGGTCAAACAGGAGCCTGTCAGAACAGTGCTACAGCAGCTCCAGTCCCTTAATGGGATGGACTGAGGAAAATGTTTAGGCTTTATGGTGCATTTATTTACAAGAAAAGGGTCCTGGTAGAAGGGGTTGTGACACCATAGTGTGCTGGGCTGATAACCAGGAGCACATCTGCATTCTGTCTGGATGCTCCCGAAGTGCAGCTAACATCATCTCTGAGGGACTCAAGAGTGTGGGGGGAAATAATTTAGGATTCAAAGCTCCCTTCTTGTCCTTTTGTTGCTATGTGAGAGCTGTCTTCAAAATCTTCCCTTTCAGGGATGGTAGTTTGAAAGGTCCACAGGGAAAGTGATGGTTCCTTCTTTCTGAGGACCGAGGCCAGAAATGGATTTTTAGCTTAAACTTCAAGCTTTGAACAGCACAGAGAAAGAATTCCATACTTTATGGAAACTCAGGGATTTTGCTGTGGTACCTCCCAAGGTACAAAATCAATGCCTCTGATTTGTAATGGGGATTTTCTTTTCCTGAAACAGCTTAGCTGTGTGCTTGCTGCAGCTACAGCACTCCTGCAGCAGACACCAAACTGCTGCAAAGCAATGGCCACCCTACTCTGGAACATTTAATTTCATGTATTGGGGCAGATTGGCCACTTGATCTTAAGGAGTCTCCATTAACTGAGGGAAGATGAGGGCAAAGAACAGACAGATGTGGCTGCAGGGTTAATTTTTTCTCCTTGTTTCTGTCTTTCACAAGATGTACTGTACAGGCTGAAGAAAAATGACCTGTTTTATGGAAGCTTTGATGTGATCAAAGGCAGAGACTGTTAAACAAGGGGTAAAGCACTGCCCAAGGGTTGTGATTACACCAGAAGTTCTGTTTGGGGGGAATTTTCCCATTCTGCCCTTGCATATGTCAATGTCCTACATTACCCTACACAGAGAGCATGGTGTAGGTGTGCTGTGTATCCCATGACCCATGTATGTATTTGTAGGGAGGCACACGGGATCAGGAAGATGCCAAGTCCATTCTCTGATTCATATTCTGGATAAACTCACCCCCCAGTATAATAATTAAGAGCCCAAGGAATTGTTGCAGCCTGGATTGTTTTCCCTGTGGACACTAGCAGCAGTGTTTAGTGGTGAAAAACCTGACAGTAGTCCCCAGCTGTGTAGGTATGACATAGAATATATTGATCATTTAATGAAGGGGAGTTCACAAACTTCATCTTATTCCTGTTGCTTGTCTGAATTCTGCCTCAGTTCGAGTGTGATGTTGGTTTTTTGTCCCTGAGGCTGGCTGTCATTTTATTAAATTGATTATTCTGCTTCACATTTTGCAGTGTGTAACTGAGTTCAGTTGTGCTGTATCAGGCCACTGGGCATGCAACAGAATTAGGACAGAAAAACTTGCATTTAAATAGTTACTTGCTGAAACTGATACTGAATTTTGTTAGTAATTATGTCATGTCAAGGTCATGGTTGAATGCTCTAAGAACTCAGAGAAAATTTACGAACACTGTAATGAATTTGGAGCCACCCCCTAAAGTTTTGTTGCATTTCATATAAAAAATAAGTAAGACAAAATCAAAGGGAGCTTAAGCTATCGATCAGCAGTGGTCTGCTGGGAGGGTGGGAAGTGGAGGGAGCAAAGAAGACTTGGGACTGCAGTTCTTCACTGCCAAGGACGTTTCTTAACAGTACCTGGAGATTTACAGTCCAGCCATCCATGGGTGCCCTTGCACCTCAGGGGCATGGCTGAAGGCTGGATGGGGAAGCTGTCACACTGCCCTCATCTCCCCAGGTCACCAAACCAGCCAGGGCCACCAGCAGGGCCAGTCTGGCACCCCCATTTCACCCAGCTGTCACTGGCAGGCTTGGAGGCTTAAGAGGAGGCTGAGTTCAGAATTTGGAAACACAAATACTGACATAGATGAGGCTTAGGTGAACATGTCTTTGAAATGCAACATTTTCCCTCTCAGCTTCTCACATGGACGTGTTTGTCTAGATTTCCATAAATCTGGAAAGAAAGTAGTTCTTTATTTATCAAGGTCCTTGAGCACAGCTTCAGCAAGGACAGGAAAATTTCCTGCCATCCTTTTCTTTCTGTGGCTGAGCCCCCGGAGCTGCTGAGTCCCTCTGCTCATGTGTGCTGTAGTGATCATCAAGATTACTTGAGATTTGCCATGACATACTGTCCTCCTCATGCCTCAAGGTGTTTATAGAAAATTAGCAGTGCTTTAGTGGGTTTAGCTTCAGGTTACTGAAGGGCTGTTTGCAGGGTTTTTTTGTGTGGCTGTTCCCAGTTAGGTCTTTTATCTGTATCTTATTAATATATCAGTAATATGTTTTAGCAGAAGGCTTCTGCTATCAGGCCAACACCCATCGTGAGCTGGCTGAAAGTCCAGCAAAAACAAATAGAGACAAGAAAACAGGAGTGGTTTTAAGGGGGAACACAAGAGAGTAGAAAAAAATAGATTTAAACGTAGTTTTAATACCCATAGCTAAACAATCCCATAACTTGCTTGGTACTTCACTCCCTGAGCAAACATAGAATTTTATGGCATTTTTTTTTTTCCATTTTGATACATTGCAGGCAGTTAATGATACTCGGTGTTAATTCAATTCCCAAAGGAATAATTTAATTCTAAGGCTCTGCAGCCGTAGGCAGCATGCTTCAATAATCTCTGTGAGAACTGCAGCATTGATAGGCAGCGCTTGCACTGTGTTCCTATGGCATGTATTACATCTGTATTTCTGTCCTGCATGCTGAGCAGTAAGAATCTTGTTTGCTCAGCCTTTTAAGGAAAAGATAGAAAACTGTCAATGTGAAAATTACTACTGTTGACTGTAATACATATATAGATATATATCTATCTATCGATATATAAAATGTAAATGTGTGAAATTTACAGTTTGTATTAAAATTTTAAAAAAAGAACAGATTATAAACAGCCAAGATCAGGTTTCAAACCAATTTATATTGAACAGTGAAGAGTAGTACATGGTTACAGCCACACTTCCTGGGTACAGGTATTTTCACTGTCCATATCAATAAATTCAAGTAACCTTCAGTGCAATTTACTTTATCAAATCTTTTATTTGCATTCATGAATCATAATTGTTACTCATGTGTGCTGCAATGAGTAACAATTATGTGTTAAATTCCGTTCTAAAAGCTGTGGTTTACAAGACAGATGAGGTACTTATCTTTGACTATATTTACCACCTAGGTCACTCAAATATGTGCTCTAAAATAAAAGCCCTAAGTCTTTGATGGAAAAAAGTCATTAGTCGTCAAGCCATGTTCATCTTTTTAATATTAATCAACTGCTGTTTCTGAATTGATGTTTCTGCTCATGCCACAGAAGAATTAGTGGGGGTGGGTGGGTGCTCTGCTCACAAGGTCAAATAAGCTGCAGAATGCTGTGCTGCTTTTTGCAGCAGATGGGTAATGTTACATGGATTCTAATTACTGCAATTGCTCCTGACTTTGAGGAAGTACTCTCCCTTAATAATGACAGATTTGGCCACATAATTATATTTAAATTTTGTGGCTCAGATGTGTTTGTTTAAAGATGCCATGCCTTTGCCCATCTGGAGAAGAATAATTACTGAAGTTTAACTTGCTTGTCATTCCTCTTTTCATAGCAGTTTTTATACTGTATTGATATTTTTCAAGGGGAACTAGAAAGAGCCTGTTGTCATTGGGAGGGTGGTGGGTGTAGATTCACAGAGCTTTTAAACACCTCTGCAGCTGGCAATCTGCAGGAATAATTTTGTTGAGGGAAGTTCTGCTATGAGCACGGGCTTGTGGAGCTCTTTGATGTTGAGCTCTCACAGCTCCTCTGCAGCACGATAGAGAATGCACCAGCAGATGATCCCTTGAAATAGATTTGTACCTGTGAAGAGGTTTTTTTATCTCCTTTAGCCACTTATTCACTCCACTCTAGAAAGTATTAGAGGTTTCTTCTTTCTTTCAATGCATTTCTCCTCTCCCAATCCAGTGTGAGGAACAGTGAAGGAATGCTGTGTTATTTGGGCTCCCCTATCCCTTTTCCCCTCCGGTATCTACTTTTTGTTGGTGTTCATTGCCCATCTCCCTGTATGTCATGCAAGGGCTTCTAAAGACTTTGCTCTTTGGTGGGAGCTACCTGAAATCCTCATTTCTTACCTGCTCTTCTGTTTGTAGACGAGAGAGAGATGGCTGAAGATGGGTAGGGTGGGCAAATGGAAGTCTCCTGCAGAGAGGAGCAGATGCGTTTATTTTCCTGCCTTCTGTGGGTAGGAGAAGAAATACTGTTTTCCTCTTTCAGTGTGAAAGACTCTGCTTCAGATTTGACATTCAAAATAGATCTCTGGCAAAAGCAAAAGTAAAGCCAGGAAGCAAGTTTCTGGGAAGGGTGATGGGATTGTTGGAAGTCTTTAACAAGAGATTAGGTGGCTACCAGGAATGATATAGATGTAGTTGCTCTTATCCTAGGAAAGATAAACGTACTACTAGATGTTGCCCAGGGGCACCTTTGAGAGATCCATTTTTTATTACTTCTATGATCTTTGGTAAGCTGAGGATCAGGATTAGTTACATGTCTGATTAATTTAAACTCATCCCCCTACTACTTCAGCTGCACTGTCCCAGGGACCAGATTTATTGGCACTGCTGCCCAGCCCTGGGTCTGCATGCCAACTCCTTCATCTCTCCGTGCTCTCACCTAGTCCTGCAGCACAGCCTGCCCACAGCTGGGGACAGCAGAGGCACTTGCTAACAGGCATGGATGTTGCCATGTCTGTCTGGTGTATCCAAGTCCAAAGATTGGCTTGGTGTGCAAAGTGGGAAGAGTTTGAGCAGAGTTTGAGTAGTGCAGGATGGGGAGGCTGAGCAGAGAACCCTGGCCTGGCACGAGCATCCCTCGGCAGCACGGCTTGGCCTGAGGAATAGAGGGAAGGTAGGATTGAGCCAGCAGAGAGCTGTAATTAAAATAACTCCTGAGGAGGAGAGGCAGTCACCATGGGGAATGGAAAGCTTAAAAGGAACATAGCTCCTTGTGTGCTTGGAATATGGGACAGTGGAGCCACTGCCCAGCACTGCCCAGTTGCTGTGGTAGATGGGGACAGGTTACCACAGAGAGCTCTGAAACCATCCTGACAGCAAAAGTTAGGGAAAGACAGAAGAAAGCTGTGAATACAAGGAGCCAACAAACAGGGATGCATTTTTCCATACCAACCAAGCATAATGGAGCCTAAAATAGTAAAGCTCACCCCTCTTATTTGGGTGCTTTGGTGTTTTTTCTCTTTCCTCCTTTCCACCTTCAGGGATTCACTTTACTGCTCCTGGCTCCTCAACGTTTCAGTGCAGACAGTGAAATCCTAGTCCTGCTGAAGGTTATATTAAATTTACAATTTACATGGATAGGGTTGGGTTTCCACCTCTGGAACTTGGAACAGATCATACAGTTGTAGCTGAGCAGCAAGCATATCCAAATTAAAAATGACATGTTTTCCTATTCCCTACCTCCTGCTAGCACCAGTGCCTGTGTGTCCAGACTGTCAGCGAAGTCAGGGAGTATAAACACCATTAAAATGATCTTTGTTTGTTTTCTGGAGTGACTTGCTGCCCTTGATCTGGCTGGTGATGTGAAAGGTAGCCCTGGCCCAGGGGAGGGTCAGGACCTGGGAACAGCAGCTGTGGGACTGATGAGCTTAAACTGATCACAGCCCCACACCCTGTGAGCACAACTTTTCTTTTGTTGCTTAGCTGGTGCCCCTTTTGGGTCTGGAAGGAAATTTGGCATTTTGGACCTGACAGATGGCCTCTCAAAGAGATAGATGTAACTGGCAGATGCTTCTCCTAAGTGATCAGTTAGGCTTTAAAACCAGCTCTTGGCCTCTTGATGAGCTTGAAAAGGCCTGTGCAGCTTCTCCATCAAAAAGCCTGCCTTGAGGCATTGTCGTGTAGAATCACTGCTGTTGGCTTCTTAAATTGTATATAGGAAGTGACAGTGTAATAGAAAAGGTTATAACTGGACCAAAAAAAAAAAAATTCCATTCAGCCCAACATGCCCCAGATCTACCACTTCTTCTTCTTTTTTTTTTTTTTCTTTGAACTAAACTGTCAAGAGCAATTTGGGTTTGGTGTCTTTATAATACTACTCAGCCAGCTACAAGGTAATTGGGTGATGTGGAGTGGGAACCAGCCCCTGCTTCAGAGAGTGCAGACATGAAAAAAAAGGAGGCTCAGGGGAGACCTTATTGCTCTCCAGATCTACCTGAAAGGAAGCTGTAGCCAGGCGAGGGTCAGGCTCATCTCCCAACTAAAGATTGTTAGGATAAGAAGAAATGGCCTCAAGTTGCACCAGGAGATATTAGGTAAGAACTTCTCCAAAAGGATTGTTAAGCACTGGAACAGGCTGGTCAAGAAAAGTGATTGAGTCACAAATGCTGGAGGTAATTGCAAGATCAGTAAATGTTGCACTTATGAACGTGGTTTAGTGGTGGCCTTGGCAGTCCTTGATGTGATGGTGGTAGAACATGATCTTGTCAGGTCTTTGGTCTTCATGTGCATCCTCCCTCCACCAGCAGCCTCTCTCCCCTGGCATCCCTGGCAGGCAGTGTGGTTTATCCTAAGACCAGCACAGCAGGTGGGAATTGCAGGAGGACCTGTCTGGATGCTCCCATGGTTAATGCACTCCAGAGGTGGGGGAGCTATGAGAGTTGGGATTGACTTTGGGACACATCAGCCTTTCTGCCACACTTGATTAGCAGTTTAATTTGAAGCTCTTACAGGTCTTTTCCACCCTAAATGATTCTATAAGTGGGAGTGGGCTGTTCTTTGCGCTGTGGGTGAACATGGTTTTTGTCCACTGGTACCTGGAGAAATTTGAGAGCCATTCTAGGCCTGAATGGACTGCAGGGAGTGCTGTGTTTGCAGGATGTTGTTATCAGCCCTCTCCAAGGCATGGATGTGTCATTGCCTTTCTTTATCCAGTCAGTGTGGAGTTAAGAAAAAAACCCTCTCACTTCTTAGGTATGTGTAATGCCACTAGAGCTGCAGGAGAAGGATGAGTAGCAGAGTTTTAAATTTAAACAAAATGACATCCACAATGTCCTCCTTGTGGCAAAATTTGTTCCAGCCAATTGATATTTTGCTATTTGCAGTGATCATATGTTCATGGCATGATGCCATTCCAGAGATGTGCAGAAGAATCATATTAACTGAGCAGTGCTGTAACCCTGGAGCCTGAATTTTCTCTCACACTGTTTTGATAATGTTTAGTTTGGTGAAGTATCTCATCCTTTGAGGGAATTAAGAATATTATAGCAGTGCTTGTTCCACAGTGCTGTTCTTAATTTTAAATGAGTATAATTAATACATTAAGAGAATTTATGTATAATTAATGCACTAATAGTAAGGCATTAATTCCTATAGATGCAGTCAAACCAAACCATTATTTTTCAGATAATACGCATGATTAGAGATTTGTGGTTCATACCATTTTATAAAGAAGTCATCATAATATTATGTGACCATGAAACTCAGCAGAAAAATTTAATACCTGAACTACCAGAACATTCCTTAGTTCTATCTTTTTATATATAGTTATATATGAAAGTCAATGAAATAGCTACTTTGTAGGGATTTATACATAGCAGGATTTACAATGTTAAGTATTATGGGTTTCAAACTCTGTGATAAGTACATAAATGGGCCATTTAATTGCCCTTGATACAAATTCACCCTAACTTCTTCAGATTTAGCTATTCCAATTAAATGCACTGAGCATGTCAGATGTTTAAATTATTAGATGTATTGTAAATGCTTTATTTGAGATCTGTTGCTGGTGAAGGAACTTGAAGCATACATTATCATGATCTGGCTTCTAATCAGTGTGCTATAGTCAACAAATATATGGCTTTTTTCATCCATGACTTTGATAGTACTGCCATTCTGTAAGTAAATCCATGGAAGGGAAAGATTATAAGTTCTTGTGTTATAGTTAGATTTTCAAAAATATCTTGTGCACAATAGCATGTTTATTTTCCTGGTTTTCAGACAATAAATGATCTATCTAAAGCTAAGGAATGTCAGGATCGTACATAATTTCAAAAGTTAGTGGTTTCTGGGTTTGGACAATAGGAGCTGTGTTTGTGTTCTTAGGGCAGGATGCAAATACAGCTGCTTAGAGCAAATACAGTATCATGAACTCTAATAAAGCCACCTGAATGAAGCTTTCTGGAGGATTAGATCAGAAAAATTCATGTTAAAAAAACGGGTTCAGGCTTCTGGCAGTGATGAAACAATCTTTGAATCTTTTATTTTGGGATGTAGAAGTATGTGGGTATTGAAATAGAAACCAAAATAGTTGAGATGCTCCAGCCCTGCTTAGCTGGGCACCTGCATGTATGAATCAGGGGGATTGGGGTGCAAATTCTGCAAAAGGGTCAGACCAGGTCACTTTAGGTCACCCACAAAATCTCTTTATGTTTTTAAATACACCTGGAAGCATGGAAAATGGCATTCTTTCAGTTCAAGTTGAGTATTCCTGTATATGAGGGAGGGAGACTTTAAGGCTTGTGTAGAGGACTCTGGGGGCTTAAAACACTTGATGACAAATGAAGAAAATGGTTTTTGCTCTTGTATTGCCACTGTCATTCTCTCTCCTCTCAACCCCTTTAAAATTGAATTATCTATCAGTAATACTGTTCTTCATAAAAAATACGTCTTTTATTTTCCTCTGCAGAATAAAGTAAACATGAGGTACAAATTTACAGTGAGACTTGTCAACAAACACACAGGGATCATGAACATTAGGCTGAGCATAAGCTCTCTCTTGTATTCAATTTACTACTACTGCAATAAAACTGTCATCAGATCGAATGGGATTTTATCAGCTATAAAACAATGCTATTAAATTAGAAGTATACAATTTTACCACTGTTCTCTTGCTCTCTTGTGAGTTATGAAAATTTAGAAGTTTTGCACAGCATCCTGCTATGGCTTGCATATTCCAACATATAAGTAGGGATTTAGTCTGGGTAGTTTGGGGCATATAATTAATAGATGATTTATTTATAAGGCTGTTTTTCAGTGTGAAAAACAGTGTGTTTTGCAGCAGTAAGGATCTGAAATCTCTTAAGGAACATTTGTCTGAACAGAATGTATGGAAAAAGCCCAAACACTAGTTCCACAGTTTTTGGTGGGGACAAAAAGCAGTAGAGAAAATACAGAAATTAAAAAACCCTCCTTTATGTATTCCAGCTAAGAGGGCAACCAAATGAGTTGCCCAACCAAATGGGACTTCATTCACTTCAACAAGAAGCCTTTAAAACACTACCACTTTCCAAGAAATTCAGTTTGTTTGTTCACAGTTCAGGAAACCAGAAGCCACTGGAATTCACTTCTCACCTTGGAGATGAGAGTGCCCAGCTTTAGGGGTCCCTTCCTTGCCCAGTTTGCTTTCTTTAGGTGAATTGATAGGCCACAGGAGCATAACAGGTGGCTTCCTAGCGCAGCACTTGGGAGTGTTCCACATGAAAAATGTGTTTTTTTTCATAGGGTTCAACATTAGCCATTTCCATTTCTTCATTTTAAAGTGCCTTCTCACTTGCAATTATTTGATATTACACAATGTATAGCAGTGTATCCAGTTAATACACACTCAATACAACGTGCTCTGCATGTAGCATATGAAATACAGCATTTTCAAAGTCTGTGGTGAATCAAGAATTAACAATGTATTAATATACATCGCATTTAATTTGCTAAGAAGTACAACCTTCTGTTATTTATTATATTCCACTTATGCTCAGAGACCTGTCAGGATTGATGGCTGGTAGTGTGCAGACATGGTCCTCACCTCTGCAAAACCCAGGGCTGTCTTTCACCTTTCATATATTGCAATTCTGAAAATATATCTAAGCACCAGTAAATGGGTGGCCTGAGCAGACTTTGTCTCTCCTGCTTTTTGTTTGCCATGCTCTGCTCTGTGATGTGTACGTTCATTAGGGGTGCTGTGGGGCTGACATCTTCCACAATTAGTGCTCACATATAATGAGATGCAATGCTGACAAGGACTCTCTTGTTTTCTATAGTTTCACTGAAAGGCCTTTTCCCTCTTCTTTGGCACCAATCCATTAAAGCTGTTGCACCATGTCCAGCTGATGGCTGGGACTGAAAGTAATTTTCAGCCATTAAAACTTTGCTCGTGTGTCATCAGCTCCACCTCTTGGATTAATTTGGTTTCTGCAGATCCGCTCCATATCCAGTATCATAGGGGAATTCTCTCTGGGAAAGTGAAACGTCCTCAGGCAGTGCCCTGGTAAAAGCATCTGGCTCAATTGCTCTGTCCTGCAAGTTCAGTGCTTGATGAGTAGTAAAGATAATTACAAATTACTTTACTAATAATTTGGGTTACATTGTCCTCTAGTGGCTCATGTAGATAACTGCCCTGCTTGCAAAATCCTTTTGCCTTATGTTTTTAAATCCTCTCATATTCTTTTCATACAAATCCACCAAATAAAAGAATTGCCTCTTACTGCCACTCTATCAGTACAGCAAGATCTCTCCTCTATAACTGCAGATATTTTGCTCAAGAAATACGTATTTTAAATAGATCAAAATAACAATTGGATTGTGAGCAGATAATATATTTAACCAAAGCATTTGATGAAAATGAAGATATCCTTCATACCAACAGTAAAAGACAATAAACTCAATATGATTTTTTGTTTAATAGATCCAGGACTAGTTCACTTGAGAAAATACATAGAGGCCTTATATAAGGGAAAGCAGAATGGCCCTCCACATGTCCTGTGGCTACTCACTTGTAAACCTCAGTAACACTGGGTTTTGGACCTGTGGAGAGTAATTACTGCCTTTCCTGGCGAGAATGGAGAGCACTGGAGCACTTTGCAGTTCAGCTGGGTGTTTGCCAGCATAATGCAGGTGTTTGTAGGAGGAGGGATCTGGAGCATGGAGAGTGACTCCTGGGTGTTTGCAGTGACAAAACACACATTTCCTATAGCTTTGGAGAGGTGATGCTCTATTCTGTAATGTGCTGAGTTGGTTTTGTCCCTGTGTCCGAGCAGTGGGATGGCTGCCAGGGGAAGCCTTGGCCCAGGCCAGGGGAAGTGTGGCAGGCAGGGCTCAGGCAGGCATGGCACATGGGGTGCCTCTCCAACTGGCAAGTGCTCCTTTTTCCTGCTCTTTCTTTCTTGATGAAATGCTGTGAGTAAGCAGAAATGGAGGCTGTGCTGCAGAAAGAGTTTCTCTGTGTGTGAGGAGAGGAGAGCGATAGGTGGTTCTGTTTATACCTCAGAGATTGTGTAGGAAGCAGCACTTATAAATGCTGGAGAAATGTGGTGTCTCTCTTAAAGAAATGGTGCTGCACTCCAGCGAGGTGAGGGCTTGTATTTTCTTTTTCAGCTTGCAATGACAGGAGAGACAAAGGAGTACTCACATCTTACAAATGTCCTTTCAAGGCTTTTTCAAACTACCCTGCCTTGTACTCTATCAGGGAAATACTATATCAGGATGCTATAAAGATTCCTTGCTCATGTCCTCCATTTCTGGCCACCTTTTTTATTCTCCCCTTTTAGAATCACAGAATCAGAAAGTGGATTGAGTCAAAAAGGACATAAAAGATCATCTAGTTCCAACTCCCCACCATGAACAGGGACACCTTCTGCTAGATCAGGGTGCTCAAAGCCCCATCCAGCCCAGCCTTTTGGGGAGGCCTTCCTTTCCCTCAGCAATGTTGATGGCAGAGGAGGTTTGGATCATGAGCAGATCTGTCCTGGCTGCTGCTGCTGGTGGTTCCACCCCAGGCAGCACTGCTGGGAATGGCTCGCTGAGCAGAGCTCCTCTGGGATCCTGTTAGGATGCTCCCTCTCCTGGGGCTCCTGTCAACACTGGATGGATGTCAGCCAGCTCATTCCCTGGGCTGAGCATCCTCAAACACTGGGAGAGTTGCAGAGCAGTTTAATTATCCTTGACACGGCAGAGGTGTGCATTTGGTGTTGTCCCCATGCTGCCAGCTCAGACTGGCACACGTACCCACACCTGCCATGGCTGGGAGAGGGGCTGTGCTGGCAGAAACTAAAGGTGTAAAGGCAGCCTGGGGGTAGAAAATGCCTTCCCCTTTTGTAATCATCTGTGGTGCTGTTATTGCAGTTTTCTCAGAGGTTGATTAGGCAGTGCTGGATGCAGGAATATTTACACAGTGTTGCTTTTATCTAGTGCTCTGTGACTCTTCTTCCACTTGGAATCTTTTCAGTTTTATTCGGTTAAGAAATTAGGTAGTTTCTTTATTTCTGCTTAATTAGCTGCTTGGAGCAGGGTGATGGTTTTTAGTTTCCTCTAACAAAAATTTTTCATTTTTAAAAATCCTTGTGTCAAGTCTAACATCAATTTTTTTGTGTGTGTGTTTTGTGAAGTTCTTTTCCAGGGGTTTGTAATGATTTAACCTAGATGCTAAGCAAAGTTCTGTTTATCCATAATTCAGGGTGTGGGGTTTTATCCCTCATGTACCAGAGGGTGAGTGGTACAGATTGATTGATTTAGAGCTCCCTGACTACAATTTCTGCTTTAACATTTGACTTTTTTTTCAGGTAGCTGTCAGGCCAGTGGTTGCCCCCCCTCCACACAGGAATCTTTTACAGAAACTCATTGCTGCTTCCCCAGTGTGCTCTCTCTGACATCCCAGCAGCGAGGGGGGCTCTGCCCCATCAGTAAAGTCTGCTGTGGCAATGCTCAGGATCCTCCTGCAGGAAAGGAGATGTGATTTGCCATGCCCATTTCTATTAATCAGACAAATGCAGACTTCTCTTCAAAGCAGGGCAGGAGGCTGTTCCTGCCAAGCATCTTTATTGGTCACTGTTCCCTTCCAGCTGGGTGTTAACTCTGTCTTCCTGTAGTGCCTTTCACACTGTGGTTATGCCAGCAGAGTCTTTCCAGAATAACCTGACCCTTGATGGCAAACTCAGTCAGAGCTGGAATTGATTTTTGGTGAAACTGATCCCCCATGTTCTCTCTGATAAAGCTATCTGGGTACTGTATGTGCTAATGGGAAAAATAAACTGGTGACCTTGTGTGTTCCCGGAGTGCTGGGTGTGATCCTGCTCAGCACAGCCGGGCGTTTGTCAGGCTTTTGACACGTGCTGTCCTCCCTGTGCCTGCCTGTGAGCCTCTGCAGTGCCTGCAGATACGAATGTGAGTGCACCTTGCTCCCTAGCAGATGTCTTTGGGGAACAGATGTCAGTACTCACTCCTTTTCTGTATGAACACATCCTTTGGTGGAAAACAGGTGGTAATTTTATTTAAATCCTTTTCTGTTGCAGAGTAATGAAACTAATGAGATATGCTAAAGCCTTGCCAGGGTTTCCATTTCAATAAACATCTAATCTTGAAACTGTTTTAATCAGGCTTCTCTATCAGATGTTCTCATTTCTGCATTGCCAGCACCCACCTGAAATTATTGCTTGGCCTCAAATTAATAGGCGATGGTGTTTTGATGTGCACTGTAAAATCCCTTCTGTTTCAGGACTGGTTTGTGTTTGGCCTTTTTCTAAAGGCTGTGTTCAGAACTGAGATGGCTGTGCAGGAATGGTAATGCAGTTGTGTTTCTTCCTGTCAGAACAACGAAATGGTGGAACTGCAGAGGATACGAATGAAGGATGAGATTCGAGAGTACAAGTTCCGAGAGGCGAGGCTGCTGCAGGACTACACTGAGCTGGAAGAAGAAAATATCACTCTGCAGAAACTGGTGTCCACACTGAAACAGAATCAAGTAAGCATCTAAAGATTCAAGGCACTCTACTGTAAATTGGCTCTGTTTTCTCCAATTTTCATAATGTGATCCTGCGCTTTGATAGAAGTTTCTTTGTATGCTTAGTTTTTTTTTTTCAGTTTGGATTTTGCTGGTCACTTACTCTAAAATGGTGTTACTGGCCATTTTTGAAATATGGGGATGCCCTTACCTCAGTTTTGAAAAATTCTGGTGGAATATTTTGTTGCAGAACTATGTAGTCACAGAGGAATCATTAAAAGACATAGCGTTGCATATTTTTGCTTTGTGCTTTTCCTGTTCCTCAGGAACTCAGTGCCCAGTGGCCAGTTGTCCTTTAAAGTGAGCAAAAGAGATTTGATCTCCTGTCGGAAGAGTTAACTCATGGTGACCAAAATTGAAATATCCAGGTTAGATGGTGTAACACTTCCTGCCTTTTAGGTGCTGTCCAGACCATCATAACGTTCCACTTCACAACACCCTCTCTTCAGCTGCCCTCAGAGGGTCACAGCTCTGCACTGCAGCCCCTGCTTGTGTCCTGACCTATTGCCTGGTGCACTTGGGGGCTTCTGTGGCAGAGCCAGCCTTGGCAAAGTGTCTGATGGCAGCCTGGGAACAAAGCTGCCTTATTCCTGCAGGAATAAGCAGTGCTATTTCAGCTCTCCTTTACTGCTTTTTTACTGCTCTAGCACAAATGTGATTGAAACACTTAAAACAACAGAGCTGTGCCACAGGGAATACACAGGTACTGGAAATGGGGGCATAATTTCCTTATTTATGAAGCTGCCTAGTCCCTCACACTCCTGAAACTGAATTTACAGCAGATCATCTTTGTTGTCAGAGTTACTTCCCTAACCAGAAAATTCCTCCTTTGAGGCATGGATTTTTTTCTCATCAACCTCGTAGGAGACATTTTCACATTTTCAGGAAGTAAATGGCCCCTTTATGGACTGTCCTAGTTTCCCCTTAAAATAAAATCTGTTTGCAAGTGTTTATATTTGTTATAATATTTCATTCTGACTGAAACTGAATGCCAACACTCTGTGGGGAAAAAAAACATTGTCACATTTTGAATGGCTCTAAAAATCAGTCATTTTGCATCACAGATCCATGCACCTGTGATTCCTAAAACTACTTAAATAAACAAGATAAAATTTTAAGAGCATTTTATACTTTAATGCTTGAATTTTAAAAAAAAGTTTATTATAAGTCGTGGTGCTAAAATGTCATTATCTACATGTTGGGATTATTTTGAAGTAAGAGTCTATGGGAAGAACCATAAAGATACAGACCTCTAGCTTTTATATGGATTTAAAATTGAAAAAGTGTTGGTTGTTTTGTTTAATTTGGCTTATTTTCATGTCCTTACGTTACAAACATAGCTACTCAATTGCATTTCATAATTTTTCCAGATGGACCTGTTCCTTCAGTAAGGAAAGATATTAAATTGCCAAGTGTAGATTTGAAACTCACATGGATATTCCTTTTCTATTTAAAAATGCCCAATATGACTTTGGAACTTTCATTGTTGCTTGATGTTTCCAATTTCTGGGTTTGAAGATTAGTGCTTTGGTTTTTAAGCTTGCCTTTCTAAAGGTTTATGAGTCGAAGACTTTTGACAAGTTGATAAATATTCTCTTTCAGTAGGAATGGTGGATATTTTTATTTTTGCCAGAACATTATTTTATTTTGATTAAAAATCCATATATATCAAATATAAAAAAAATCTATACAATGCCTTAAGATTGCAGATACTAATGTGTTTGAATTATAAAAGCCCCAACTGCAAAAAATTGGGGCTTTTTATGGAAGCATGAAAATTCAGTATTTTTTCCCTCTTTCACCAAGCTATTAAATTATTTCACCTGATACTGAGATTTTTTTTTTTAGATTTCAAAATTGAGATGCAGATGACTAACGTGATTAGAATTAAATTAAAAAAAAAAAAATCAAAGTGTCATCATTTTTACCAGGACAGCTGGTTGGGTGTGGTCATGGACCTTTACTAACAAAGCTCTTCCTTTTCATTGCTGTGGGGTTTTCCAGCAGCGAAAAGGAAGGTGAAGAAGGACAGCAAAGGGGAAGCATTCTGCAGTGGGGATCTGCTGCACTCTCTGGGTATTGCTGATCAACTGGTTTTGAGCTAGGCTGGGTTTTTCCAGGCTTTGTTTCTTGTCAGGTGAAATGGAGAGCACTGAACAAGGGAGCTGCCTATAAAGGACAGAGAAGAAGCTGCTGCTTAGCTCAGCTCACAATGCCCATTAATACCTTGATAAAACACCACACCTTGGTGTGGGGCAGGGAGCTGCCCTCTGAGAAGGACAGACCAGTGAGCCCCTCCAGTGCTGCCAAGGGGTGTCACTGGGACACATCCCAGGCACTGTGGTTGGAGCAACAGGCTCCTGTGTGCTCCAGAAGGAAATCCTTACACTCAGTCCAAGGACTGTGGGGGGCTGAATGAGCTGTTTGCTGCATTTTTCTGGTAGTTTAAAAATATCTAACAATTTTGGGGCATCTTAGAGTCTAAACTGATTGTACAAATAGATTCCTGTTTAATTTTTATAATTAAATGCCTCTGGGACAATGGAGAGGCTTGTAATGTTCAGAGAAGAGAGCCAAAGCTCTTCTACTGGCTTTGTATCTTCCATCCATATTTTTCAAAACTACCAGCATACTTGAAGGTATCTGTGCCTGAGTGACTTTACATCTAGTAAGAAATATGCGGTCATCTTCAGAATATTTGCAAATCATAAATCAGGCTGTATGAACCTAAGATCTATAAATACCATGATATACCAACATTGCTTATGGCAATTCAGAGTAAATCTGTTCTTACCAGGACATCTGCTAATAAACAGCCTTTTTCCCATGCAATTACATTGCTTATCATAAGTTATTCAGAAAGAGGTTTTCTATTTCTTGATTCTCACATGCTGAAAAAGCAAACACTGGAGTATTTAACAGAGTGAGCTCCACTTGCACTCCTTTTCCAGTCATTTCTTTGTAGCTGCAGGCAATGTCTGGTATTCCAAACCGTAGTTTCTCTAGCACCTATCTCAATAGGGCTGATAAATGGCAGGTTTTCACAACTCAAGTTTTAGTATTATGAATGTTCTTTGTCTTGTCTAATTCAGGTTGAATACGAAGGCTTAAAGCATGAGATTAAACGATTTGAGGAGGAGACAGTGTTGCTTAATAGCCAGCTAGAAGATGCCATCCGGCTGAAGGAGATTGCTGAGCATCAGCTGGAGGAAGCTCTGGAAACTTTAAAAAATGAAAGAGAGCAAAAGAACAATCTGAGAAAGGAACTCTCCCAGTATATCAACCTCAATGATAGTATGTATAATAACCATATTAATATATCAGTAGATGGGTTGAAGTTTTCAGAGGACGGGGGTGAGCCCAACAACGACGACAAAATGAACGGACACATCCACGGGCCTCTTGTGAAGCTCAACGGTGACTACAGAACCCCCACGAGTAGGAAAGGAGAATCTCTGCACCCCGTCTCTGACCTTTTCAGTGAGCTCAACATATCAGAGATACAGAAACTGAAGCAGCAGCTCATGCAGGTAAGGGCTGAATTTAATGTCCTGGGGTGTTTAGACACACATCCTTATGAACCCTCGTGCCAGTTTTGAAGTGATCATTCGCAGGGATGTTCTTGACCACATATATCCATTTTCCAGACTTCTGCTTTGGTGTTTCTTCATATCCAGGTTTTGCTAGAAATACCCCTAGTAAACAGAGTATCTGCACAAAAGTTGGTGTGACCTAGTGAGATGTTTAGAGCAAAGAGGAGAAAGGAACCTGGTGTTGCAGAAGATTGTATTCCTCTCTCTCCCGTTTTGATAACGGTAAATTTCCCTGAAGTTGCAAGTGAAATAAGGTGTTTTTCAGTATGACTAAAGCTATCTGGAACCAAACCCATTAAAACACTTGCATGTACAGACTTGGTTACGCTCCCTTGCAAGTCAGAGGGAGTTTGTGCCATGAGATTCAGCTGGAGCAGGATTTGGCACGGGGTCGGGAGAGCACAAAAGGAGAGGAGCGCTCCTCTTCGCAGCCGCGCACTGGGAGCATGTGGTGTGTGGGCTGGCACAGAGCGCCCTTGTCCTGCTGGCTGTCCCGGCAGATGCAGGGGCTGCAGGGGGTGCCTCGGGACGGGACAGGCAGCGTTTGTTCTCTATTCTTCCGTGCCCAGCCAGAACAGGAGCCTGGGATGCGAGCCAGATAAAAACTCAAGCTGCCAGCCCCGATGTTGACATCATCCCAGGAGGGGGGATGCAGTGCCACGCACAGAAAGGGTCCTGCTGCCCAAGCTGTTGAGCATCTCGTCTGCCACAGCAGCTTGAAAGGTTTTGGCACCGTCCAAGGAAACATCCAGCGTTTTCTAACTCCAGGCTTCTGAAAAGCACCTCTTCTAAAGAGAGTAAATGTGAGCCCTTAGCTGTTTAAAATGTAAAAGGTGGTTTGGAAGTGAAGTAGAGCAAAACGGGTTGTCAGTGCATGCTAGAGAACAACAGACCCCGATGTGGCCTGTCCTATTTGCTGAAGAGTAAATTGTTTTATTTACTTCATTGCCAACCTCGCCGTGGGCAGTTTTGGTCTGAGCTCGGCTGAACACGGCTGACATCTAGTGCTTTGTGCCAACAGCTTTGATACAAGGCATGCATCACTGAGGTGTGAAAGCTTGAAACTTAGAATTTTATTTACATGAAAAATTCTGTTAAACTTTTCCAGCTTTAAAATATACTCAGAGTGCATATTTTGTATGTGTATGCCTATGTAGAAATATGCACCTGTAAGTACATGTATGTATACAACGTGCACATATACATTATATGCAGCTTCTAATTGGCTCAGAAATACAATGTTAAAAAATTTAAAAACACAGTTTCAAAAGAAATGCTTTGAAATTTTCACATTTCAAAATACACTTTAAGTGTTTTAAACCATAATTTACAATGAAATATATGCAATATGAATTTGGAATGAAAGTAGAAATGAAAAAAATATAAAAGGACTACTTTGGGTATGCTTTTTCTTGATTTTATTAAATTAAATACTGAGCGTGATGAGTTAGCAAACTTCTACTTGAAAAATACTGTAATTGCCTTTATCTTCTCTGGCTTAAAAACTTATATCTCTTAAAGAGGCAGCCTTCTCACAGTCACGAGGAACAATCTTAGGACCCTAAAAAAGAAACAATAACTATTTTTGGTTATAGCTGGGCCCCAGCATGCCTGTGCCAATAGTAGCCACCACTGCTTGGCATTTACATCCTGTTAAAAGGTTTATGGTTTGAAAAGACAGACTAGATCTCAGTGAAAGCCTGATTTCTTTAGCTACTGTAAAGACTCACTGCAAAACACTGATGTGCGCTTTTTACAAAGGGACCACCTTCTCTGTTGAGTTACATCAGTTCACATCACACAAATTGAATTTGGGTCATACAAATGAAATGTGAAAGGTTCCTCCAAAAGTTTTCCACGTGGCAGATGGGAGACTTAATCAGGGTTAAATGCTGATGCTGTAGAGGAAAAGAATTCCAATTTTGCTGGTGATTTACCTCTTGTCAGCATTCTTGGTAAAGCTCAGGGCTTTGTGCTCTTCCTTCCTGTTTGTTTTCCAGTGGAAAGAATTCTCTGTATCATCTTTGAAGCTCAGGACTCCTTTTCTTCCCATGGTGATGTGTTCCCTTTTTCTGAGGCTAATATCACATTTGGAAAACTTAGATTAAGTTCTCTTAAAAAAAGGAAGAAGAATAAGAAGTCCTGCAGCTTAGTTTCTGACACACTTCTTCAGCTACCTTGTACTCTGCAACAAATGTGCTGTAGCTGAGATTCAGGGTTCTTGAGATGAGTTCTCCTGTTAATTTGTTCCAGTCTCCCCCAGGAATTGTTCAATGAAATTCTGATGATGCTTAAAAAAAGAAAAAGGTGAGGAGATAAATAACTTTGGTAAAATTGCTTTCCATAATTACAAACTATAGATGCAAATTGGGAAGGAAATCTCCTCAAGCAGAAATCTTTGCAGGGAAGGATGCATTGTAAAATAGGTACAGCTACTTTTGAATTGCTTTTATTTTCATTCTAAGATAATAAAAATTCTTGCTGCAGCTACCACTTTCAATGTCAAAAAAAAAATGCATCAACTGGACTGAAAAATACCTGGAATTGCCATAAGTTTGCTGTGGTGGAAATAAGGGTATAGTATTGTCTAGAAGAAGAGATATCATTCCTGTATTTGGGAAAAGCAGAGTCATTAATATGCAAAAGGTGTGCTCAGGACTGAGCTGGAGCTTTGGGGTTTTTCCCTTGGCAGTAGGAGCATGTACTTATGGTTTTAAACAGAAGGGGATTATCTTAATCCATTATTGCTGGTACAGAATGAATAAAATTGAGTAGGTCTGTGTGTTTCCTTTTGCCTGCTGTGCAAGTTGATACATGGACTTTCAAAAGTTTAAAATGTTTTCTCTGGAAAGAATCCTTTATATTTGAAAGGCATATGTTTCCAGAACACGTTTATGTTCAGAGGAGAAATTATCAGCAAGACCCAAATTAGCTGTGCTGCAGTTTTTCTTCATGATAGAATATGATGGCTCAGATCAGTAGTCCTGCAGGATCAATTCTGTCTGATTAATTTAAGCAGGCACTGAAGCACTGTGCTGCTTTTTAACACACAGGTGTTTTCTCAGAGGAAAGGCTTTATCATCAATAAATTTTATTAAAAATAAATATTTATTTTTGCACAAGTGCAATCTATAGTGAATTGGCTCCTTTGGTGTGAGCATGCCCACAGTGGACTTTAATAAGCTGGCTGCCTTTGGTCAATATGTGGTTCTTTATTATCATTACAATTTCTCTCTACAAGGTGAGATGGTCCTTTAAATTAGCTAAAACACAGATTTTTAATGCTTATGCATAGCTCACCTTACCAGCCTGAAGGAATAAATGTCTTCATCATCTGATGAGGGCAGTGTAAATAACACTGATGCCTGCTGTACCAAGTGGTAACAACTGGAGTTCAGCTGAAAGTTTCTAGGGAGTGCAGACCTAGGGCAGGCAGCTCGATGAAAAAAGAGGAAAGCTGAAAGGTGGAGGGCCTCCTGCTGGGTTGATCTCTGAGGGTCCCCAGGACAGGCCTGACCAAGAGATCTGTAGAAAGTGGTCACCTTTTAAGAAGATGCACTTGGCGAAAGGGAAGTTTGCCCTATTTTGGATTTTCTCAGCAGGAATGGACTGACATGGGGGGTGAGCAACAATTTGGGAAACAGACATACTGGGACAGCAACAGGGCAAAGAAAAATGGAGGAGGATACCAAAATACTTGTGGTTCTTGGCTGTCCTCTTCTGCACAGACTATGTAGTGCCAAAAATGGAACACTTCATATCTAAAGAGATAGACTCTTCCTGGATCATAAAATAATGATGAGGTTTGTCCCTGTTTTTTTAATTCTTAAGGCATCAGTCCCCTGTACTCAAGAAAAGTAGGCTGATTTTTTTTTCGATGTTTTTATCATGGCTTCTATTTTTATTTGTACGGTTTCTGCCTGCGATCAATTGCAGATCCTAATGGAGGCCACACTTTGAGAGCCTCTCTGTAAAACCAAGGGATCACTGTATGCTCTAAGGTCTCAGTCCTTCTGAGCAGCAGCCACTGCTCAAAAGCCTGGTTAAGAGGAAACAAGAGTTTGAAGCACTTCTCAGAACATTTTGTGAGATGGCATTAATACCTTCCCAGTTTCTCAAAGGCTTTTTTTATCCTTCGCCAAGATTGATGGTGGCTAATTTGATTCTCTTCCACATACTATGCATAAGGAAGGAAAGTTTGTGGGGGTTTTTTTGTTTGTTTTTAAAGTTTTTTTCAGAACTGAAAGCTTTGAATTCTCAGAATTAGTAATTCCACCGCTCATGAAGGGAAATGCCATTTTTACTGCATGTGCTGAGGTACTGCAACAGGGGGAGAAAAGAGCAGTAAAGCTGGTAGGCTTAGGGTCCTATTGTAAAAGCCATGAAAAGAACAAGGATCCAACCTCCACAAGCCTTCCTCTGCTTCCCAATTCACACCTCAGAACAGGACAAAGGCACAGGAAAATGTTGGAGCATTACACTTAAAACATGAAATGGAAGTCTTTCAGGGTCGTTATCATAAGTAGCAAATACCTGAGCAGATCAAACTTCTAAGTTTGTCTTGTTCACTTGCTTAAAAATTGTTGTGCATTGTAACTTCTAGAGGTGTCCTTCATGATGTCTTCTGTTGTTCAGCATCCACATTTCTCTGTGGACATTTGGAATGACACTTGCCAGGTCACAAGCAGTGGGTTGTTAGTTACACCGCAAGTCCTGCTTTTCCTGGCTTGAATTTAAACCGATGGATTTTGCTTACAGATAAGTGCTGGGGATGGGTACTCCTGGGAGTTGCATGTGCTCAGTGTCCTGATCTGTGTCACATTTCCACCCAGCTGGTTATTTAATCTGTAGAAATATGCACAGCTAGTTTTTTACTGTACTTGCCTTCATGAGAGCGTGCAACAGTTCAAAGATATAAATGAATATTGTGAAAGGTTGGTAGAACTGTTAATGGGAAATATAAATTCAAACTCCATTGAGAAATGGCTTACAGTTGACAGTGATACAGCTTCTGTGTTCAGGGAACATATGTCCTAATAAATCCTGGATCATCACTCTAGCTGATGAGACAGTGCTTGGGCACTTGGTAATTCTTCAGTGGGCACCATGTAAAATTGTGACCTACTGATATTGGAATTTGTAACAGAGGCTGGGACTTCCTAAACCTCTGAGAGTTACACAGCTCTCTATAAATTAGTTTTATGGTTTAGATGTGTATGGCTAAAATCTCTTGGAAGCCCTCAAGCTGCATGCAGTGGAGGAGTGGAAGGAGATGACTGTGGCTTGAGAGTTTGGTGTTCAGCATGGGTGGGACGGGATCCTGGGTTTCTCACTCTGGCTCTGTTGCAGGTGGAGCGAGAGAAAGCCATTCTCCTGGCCAACCTCCAGGAGTCTCAGACGCAGCTGGAGCACACCAAGGGAGCCCTGACAGAGCAGCACGAGCGTGTCCACAGGCTCACGGAGCACGTCAATGCCATGAGGGGGCTGCAGAGCAACAAGGAGCTGAAAGTTGAGCTTGACTGTGAGAAGGGCCGAGACTCCGGCGAGGAAGCACATGACTATGAAGTGGACATCAATGGCTTGGAGATCCTGGAATGTAAATACAAAGTAGCTGTTACTGAGGTGATAGACCTTAAAGCAGAAATCAAAGCCTTAAAGGAGAAATATAATAACTATGTGGAAAACTATACTGAAGAGAAGGCCAAGTATGAGAGCAGAATCCAGACGTATGATGAGCAGGTGATAAACCTGGAGAAGTCGACCAAGGAGAGCCAGGAGAAAATGGTCCACATGGAAAAGGAGTTACAAAGGATGACAAGCATAGCAAACGAAAACCATAATACCCTCAACACTGCCCAGGACGAGCTGGTGACGTTTAGTGAGGAGCTGGCTCAGCTGTACCACCACGTCTGCCTGTGCAACAATGAGACACCCAACAGGGTCATGTTGGACTATTACAGGCAGAGCAGAGTCACCCGCAGCGGGAGCCTGAAGGGGCCGGACGACCCTCGAGGTCTCCTTTCCCCACGACTTGCCAGGCGGGGGATGGCGTCGCCTGTAGAAGCCAGGACCCCGACCGAGCAGGTGACGAAAGAGGCTGCAGAGCCCGGCAAGGAGCAGAGCCCAACAAAAACCCCTTCCATTTCTCCTGTCATCACAGCCCCTCCTTCCTCCCCCGTCTCTGACACCAGTGACATCCGCAAAGAGCCTATGAACATCTACAACCTCAATGCCATCATAAGGGACCAAATCAAGCACTTGCAGAAGGCTGTGGATCGGTCGCTGCAGCTGTCACGCCAGCGGGCTGCCGCCCGCGAGCTGGCGCCCATGATCGACAAAGACAAGGAGGCCTTAATGGAAGAGATCCTGAAGCTGAAGTCGCTCCTGAGTACGAAGCGAGAGCAGATCGCCACCCTGAGAGCAGTGCTGAAAGCCAACAAGCAGGTAAGGAGCTCGTAAAGCACTCAGGAAAGTCTGTTATTTATATGGGTCACTTACAAGCCTTCCCAGGGGTGTTTTGGAGGAGAGGTTTTACTCACAGGTTATTCAGCCTCTCGCTCAGTCACAGCAAGGGCACACCTTTGTTCCCTCCCTTCCCAGCCTCCTCTTTAAGCATTTCCTCTTTCTCAGCATTTCCCACCATTCACACAGCAGAGGTGTGGGCTGCTGCCTAGGCATGTTGCTGGTATTATCACAAACTGATTAAGATTACCAGGGTTGGAAAACAAAGTAGAACATATATAGAGAGTTTCTCAACGGTATGATCTTCTATTTAAGAGAATACGGACCTCAAGTGATTATTTTGAATTTTTTCAAATCTTAAGAGAAACTCAACGAACCATTTTATTCTTGATGTTTCACCAATGAAAGGAAGTTGGAAATTACAGTACTTTGTATCAAAAGCCAAAAGAAATCCATCTTAATGCTATGTTTTTCAAGAGTACTGTCATATTTCTGTGCATAGTATATCTACCAAGCCCTCTGCATCCATTAGATTCCAGGTCTGAAAACTCTGTAAAAAAACCCAAAAACCAAACTAAACATGCAAATAGTTTTATTTCCTTTGATGTATCTCCTTTTGCCTAAAATTAAATCTGAATGCAAAAGGCTGCAGTGGCAGTGTCTTCCTTCATTCTAGGTTGCCAGGCACTTTTCTCATCTGAAAACAGTGCAGTGATCACCACATGGGGGCTTGAAGCCTGGTTAACAGCTTGGCACACTATTAGCTGGTGACAGTGATGGGATTTCAGTGTTAAAATTCCCAACAGTCAACTATTCTGAAGTTACAATTTCAAGTTTAATTGATTGTTGTATCTGTTAACTGCATTTCTAGGGTACTGGGGATTTTTAAATTGCAGCGATATTTCAAAATATATTGAGTCATTTATAGAATTCCCCCCCCCCCGATACAACACATGTTAAATATTAACTCAAGAAATTAAATACCATCTCTACCTACGAATAATAGCTCTGAGCAATTATATGTGGATTTTCCATGTAATTAAAATGTAATTTAGATGGAATTGATGTATGTGGGTATACATTCTGTGGTCCCAAATTAAAGATTTTTCCCATTAGCATAGCAATCATTTATTTTTTGCTACCACCAGAAGATCTATCTCAGTCTCACTCTTTTATTGCTGTCAGAAATAATGCATTCTCCTAAGGCATGCTCACTGAAATGGAAAAGATAGATTTGCTGACTAAGGGGCTGCTATTAACTAATCTTTTGTTTATTGGAGAGCAGCACAGATATTGGTAATTGTACAACTGGGTACAGAAACTTGCCATACTTGTTCATGCCAACCTAATATCAGCTTCCTCAAACTTTAAAGGGAAGGAGAAATTTAAAGTTGGAGAGGGTAAGAATGATTTATTATGAGCCAGCCTCAAGTGATGGGCTTACCCCAGAACCCAAATTCATGTTTTGACTCATATTCAAAAAAAACCCAGGTGTTACAATTTATCCTCTTGAGGTCTTTCCCTTCAAGAGTAAGTTTCTAAGCAGCAAGAGGCTGGGGATGTCTTTCCCTTGTGGGACCCTTCCCTGGGTCTGGTATTTTGGGCTGTACTTTAGTGAAAGCACACCCTTAACTAGGGAAGCACATTTGGTATCTAGTGATGGTCAGTAGTATTCATAAATAAGCATTTTAGACTACACAAAGCTCTAGCAGGATAAAGAGAGAAGGATTTGGTGTAAGAAGATGCAAACCTAGGTCAATGAAAATGGATTCTTAAATCAATTTCCCAGGAAAGCAAAGCACATAGATCTTGCTGGCTTGCTTGCTTACCTTGTCCTGATTTATGTGTCCATTTGTTCATAGCTCAGATTACTGTGTCTGCACCAGATCAGTGGAATAAACATTAACAAGTAGCATAAATGAGAAAGTTAAATCAGATTAACGATGCAATAACTTTTAGGACCAGTTAGATAATGGGTTTGATTTCGATTTCTAATAGCAATCAGAAAGCAAAGCTGCCTATGAGGGGAATTTCATATATCTTGAAGTTCTGATGGAAAGCTGATCCGTTGTTTTCATAGGTAAATAGTTCAATGGGATGGAATTGAGTCAGCAAATCTTCAATTCTGCATTAGCAGTAACTATGGTGTCTCCAGGTCCCATAAGTGAAATACCCATGAAAGTCTTTCAGAAGAAATGCCTTGATAACCCCAGACATACAGAATCTTATCTATAAAGAAATGCCCTGATATTACATGGACAGAACATGGTAGAATTTCTGCTGTGAAAGAGAGGCTTGATGAAGAGACAAGTTGTACAATGTACAATTTGTGCTCTAAAAATACTGGCTAGTTTTCTCCTTTCTTGTGTGAAATAAAAATCCTACCAGTGTAGGACTTAATATTTATTAACAATTATTTCAGCTGGTCTGCTTCTCACACTGCTGATGTAAAGTAAATGGGATACAAAGCCGTCTTAGAAAATGAGATTTGCTCACGGATTTCAGGATGAAGATGGCAACCTTTAGGCAGATGAGTTGGGGCAAACATCTCTTCCAGAGGGATATAGAGGGGGAAGGAAAGGACCTTGTTAATTCTGGCAGTGCTTGAGATCCTGGGTTCAGGTGTGTGCTCCCCTCAGCCTATTCACCTCCAGGGCTGGGGTTTGGGGATGGGGAGGGGAGCTGAGATCTGTGTGTTCCCCAGCTCTCTTTTCCTCGCTGATATTTCACACCCTGCTGGAATCCAGGCACTGGAGCTCTCTGCTCCCTCCTGGTGTTGCTGTAAATTCCAGGTGACTTCTTCTGCACAGTAAATGCTACATGAACCATCAATCCCACATCCCAGGTGGCTGGCTGAGAGCCTGGGTAGTTATTTGCCCAGTTCCTTGGCATGACTGGTGCCAAGAGTGTCATGGGCGCCTCTGCTGTCTTATTACATTATTTACTTCACTGAAGAATATTCACACTTTTCCCCCCCTGTGTTTTGATCTTTTTCTTGTGTTCTCCATCTGCTTGTGCATTGAGAGATTGCATTTTTATGTTGAACAAAATTCTCTCATTTTTCTGATACAAAATATTTTACTTAGCCACAACTGAAGAACAAGTGCTTCAGAAAGAGCTGTTAAAACCAGGTCCTGGGCATCTGCTTCCTTCTGGCACCCACCACTTGGAGATGAAGGCTTTTATTTGTCCCATCCTTCCTTTCAGAGCACTCTCTGAATGCACTGTTCTATATTATCCAAACCTGGATTATTCCATGGGATGAGTTTCAGGCACAACCACATATATGGCTCAATGGGTGCAATTTTGGGGGTTGGCTGAGGTGGGGAACAAATAGAAATAATTACAACAAGAGCTGGCACTGGAGGGAGAGTAACATGAAGGTTCATGTGGCTTCAGTTCATTCTGTCCCTGTTAGTTTGGCACAGTGTGACAGTACAGCTGAGGTGACCAGACACTTAATTGTCTCTGATAGATGGAAGCTGAGTTTTTCTTCTGTCCTCTGCCTCACTCTTCATTACACATTCAAGCTTCAGGGTGTTCTCAGGATTCAGGCAAGTTTCCTGTCTCTTCAGGCTCCCCAAATTCCCAACAAAAGCTTCCTCAGCTTGTTCCCCTTCTTTCTTTTGCTACTAAATCCACTTTTTTGGTTAGTTTTATTTGCTTCTCTAGCAGAGCACTTGTGCCCATTTGCTCTTCACTTAGGAGACTTTCAGGAGGGAGATCCTCAGCAGCTTGGCTGGTGCATGGAGAGCCATGGAGCATTTCCCATGGGATTTGAAACTTATGCTTTGTTTTCTATATGTTTTATAGGAAACTTTAATAGGAAGAAAAAATGTTTGAAAATTTGACACAGTCCTTCCTCTGTTACTTTTATTCACCAAGTGAACTGTGTTTTCATCCTGTAGTGTTGCATGTCCATTTAACCTACCCTGACATCCAGACTAAAATAGGGATCACAATCTGATCATTGTGCAAAGGTTCAGTGATTTAATTACCCTTAATTTCTGAGTGTACATTTTTGGTCATGGCTGAAAACAGACAAAAAGCTGATGATTTCTGCTTTATCCTGCCAAGACATAGACTGGTGTCCAGCATCCTGCACTGCACCAATGCATGTATCAGCAAGGTTGAAAAAAGCAGAATTGAATTGAATTGATACCTAAGTGATAATTTTAACATGTATGGCTGATGATTTCAAATTTGGATTGGAAAAACGTGTCTATTTAAAATTGGTTCTACTACTGCCCTTTAAAAATCTGTTCTATTAATGTAAATTGCTGTGAAAGTAAGAAAATATTATTGGTGAGTATACAATCAAGAAATATTTTAATGCTGCTATTTATAATGGTGCTATTTAACGAGACAAAAAGAATAAAGTTGTAATTAGGAGATTCTAATGCGTCCTTTTGTGAAGAGACATTGTTAGTGGGAGATGTATTGAGTTTCGGAATACTGAGTTTAAAATACTGTTTCCACCTTGCTGGTTGCTTTAACCTAATGCTCTTCTAAACTTCTCTCCCCTGGTGGTGGCTCAAAAACCCATAAGATAACAGGGGAAATTGATTACCTGTATGAATTGCTGCAACTTATTATGGACCAAATGAAGTGAAAAAACAACCATAACACTCTCTGAATGAATGTAAAAGGAAGTAAATTTTTCTTCATCTCATTCAAAGGCAATAATTTTAAATGTCCCAAGCAGCAATAGGTATAAAGTCTCTATAAAACTATGTATTTTGAATTACTTCAAAATGATACTAAATTCATAGATAAAGCAGAATGTTCAAGTCTTGCAAAGATAAGATAAATGTAGCTATTAAAAGCAGTAAAATAGTAAGTTAAAGGCATTTAACAGATGACATTGAAAAAAGAAAGAAGGGAGCAGCAAAAATTTAGGAATAGGATAAATACAAAGCCTTGTTTCCTGATAAATGAAAACCATAATTTACAATTTTTTATTCTTTTTTTTTT